>APFE030471968.1:18687-65949 GCA_000404065.3 Pinus taeda | reverse complement strand
GTCCTGTTTTTTTATTTTTATTTTTATGTTTTATTACTAACATGAAAATCACCAACATTTGAAAAAATTTATCCACACTTAATTCATTAGAAAATTTAAAGTGTAAAAATTAAGCCCTCTAAACAAAAAGGGTTGATGCTCATCAACACTTTTCAAAATCAAGATGAAAATCACTAACAAAAAAAAAAATGTTTACACTTGATACATAAAAATATTTAAAGTGTCAAAAATAAGCCCTCTAAAAAAATGTGTTGATGTTGCATCAACATTTTTCAAAATCAACATGAAAATCACTAACATTTAAAAAAATGTGTTGATGTTGCATCAACACTTTTCGAAATCAGCATGAAAATCACTAACATTTAAAAAAATGTGTCGATTGCATCCCCTTGTGGGTTTTCGAGAAATTGAACAATCCTTCACCCTAGGCTATGGAGTGAAACGTTGTCAGCCAATCATCGAACCATGTATTGTAAAATTAAATCAAGCTAGTATTTACAAGGAAAAATGAAATAAGAGCTTCTGAGGCCCTTCATAGTTGTGTAAAACGTTTTAAATACTACTCATTCATATGCAGTGGTAAAACTTAATCATACAAATTTTTTAATATAAACATATTATTTCCTTTGTCTTCAACAATTTTAAATGGCCCGAACCACAGGTTATCAAACTTTCCATGCTTTCCTTTCTCCTATCTTTTGACATCCCACCTCAACACTAAATCTCCCTAATTGAATTCTCTCTCCTTGGCCTTCTTGTAAAAAATATTTTTCATCTTGTCCTAATATTGCCATAACTTAACATGGAGCTATTCTTTGTCTTGTTCAAGCACTATTAGGTGGTGTATGCATCGTGTAAAATCATTTGTCTATTTATAAGAATTTTACAAAATTTTCATTACAAGAAATTCTAGTTGAGTAGGAAAACTAGCTTTAGTCCCATATACCAAGTGGAAAGGGGATTTCCATATGATCTTTTTGTAGAAACCTTGTTTAAGTAGTGTGCAATAGTTTATTGAGAATATGAATTATTTTTGTGATTTTCTAACACCCTCTTAATCATTCTAATAAGACGTTTATTATAAGACTCAACTAAACCTTTTCCTTGTGGACAATAAGTAGTAGAATGATTTATGGAAATATTATTAGTTTGATAGTATTGAATCACTTTTACTTATTTGAAAACCCAGGCATTGTTTGTGACAATTTCCTTTGGAATTCCAAATAGATAAGATATTATATTCTAAACACTTGACTTCCACTGTATTAGTTGCAGCCTAGTTGGAATTGCTTCTACCCACTTGGTGAAGTAACCCATAACTGTTAAGATCCACTTACGTTGATTACTTGAGTATGTGTCAATCTCTCCAATGAAATGAAGGCGTCGTTGAATAAAAGGTGCCACCATCAAGACTGAAATTAAAGGTAGTAATAGTAAGTTCTACTTCCCTGCAAAGATCTGGCATGGTACACAACTTCTAACTTTAGCATCTAAATGGACAAATAGTTTAGGACAATAAAATCCCATAATAAGATTGTTGCAATATAATTTGAATCGGAACGAAAGGAAAATATATTAAAAGCCTTCCCATAATCTGGATTGGACATAACTAGAGCTCGAATGAGTGCCTTTTTTATATGAAAAAATATGTCCTTTCTTGAAATTTCCATTTTGTCTTCATGTTCCCTCTTGAGCATGATAGTGATGTCATTAACTATTTCTGCATAATTTGAAATGAATCTCCTTGAAAAATTAATCTTTCCCAAAAATGGTTGTATCTCTTTTCTATTCCTAGGTAGATTGATGACACTCATATTGACACCATTTCAACATCTATTTTTACTCCTTTAGAAACAATATGGTCTAAAATCCTCCCTTCTTTCATGGAAAATATTGATTTCTTTGGATTAAGGGAAATTCCAATTTCTTTACACTTTTGGAATGTCTACTAAAGATGTTTCAAATGTGAAAAAGATGATTTTGAAAAAATAGTAATATCATCTAAATATATCACAATAAATTTATTCTTTTCACCAATGAAGGAAAACATCCATGACTCTCTAAAAATATGCACCTACATTAATTACACCAAAAGGTATCTTGGCACATGTAAAGGTTCCCTAGGGTGCAGTGAATGATGTCTTACTTTGATCCTCCTTTTGAATAGCTAATTGGTTGTAACTTGAAAAACCATCAATCATAAATATCTTAGTTACACCAATGAATTTATGTAAGAGATAATCCTTCTTAGGAAGTGGATAATTGTTCTTGAGTGATTCCCTATTTATATTTATGAAGTCAACACATAGCCCGATTTCACCACTCTTATTTCTAACAGGAACCAAATTAGATATCGACTTAGAGTATCATTGTGGGACTATAATTTTGGCATCCAATAGTTTTTTCACTTCATTTTCTATAGATTTTTTCATAATGGGATTGATTTTCCTAATATTCTACTTGAAAGGCTTGGAACTAGGATTCAAAGGAATCTTATACTAAATTATAATTGTATCATAGTATTTTAGCTCTTCATAATTCTAGGAAAATACATCTGTATATCGTTTGAATAGACCTATATAATTTTCCTTTACTTCCTATGGCAGTAACTTTGCAATTTTAATCAACTAGGCATATTTTGTTGTTCCAATGTTATGATCCTTTATCTCTTCTTTATATTACTTTACATATGCATTTATGGGCATATCATTATGATCAAAAAGACTTTCCAGTGGCACTAATCCTCTGAGAATAAAAATGTTTTTTAATTGGACAATCTTGTGATCAACAATAGTATCCCTCCATTATGATTGTGAATCTGGTGCTTGGACTTCTTCCTTTTGATCAAATTTTTGATCTATATAGGTGTCAAAGAACTCATATATGATAGATGGAGCCTCTAAAGGAAACCCTAGCATGGCTGGTTATGGTGGAGTTATAAGGGATGAAAAGGGCTTCATAAAATCCATCTTCCATAGTCATTTGGGAAAGGACACAAATAATATGGCAGAGCTCATGGCCCTTGAGCAATGCCTAGAAATCTTGATGAAGTCAAATTTACATAATACCATCATTGAAGCTGACTTTGAAATGATAATCAATTCGGTCAGGAAAATTTGCAATGGTTCAGCATCAGAAAAAGTGTCGAAACACTGGAGGTTACTGTTGGTCTATCAACGGATTCAATCCCATCTGCGAACCATGAGAACCCTTAGTTTTGTTCACGTGCATAGAGCAACCAACATGTTAGCGGATATTTTGGCAAACGAAGGAGTTCTCTGTTCCAAAAGCAATAAAAGATATGAATGGATGGTGACTCCCCAAGGATGATTGTGGGAAGATTGTCATAGATAGATGACCTTAGACAGGGACTACTTTTAGAGCAGGAGAAATTACCAAAGTGAAGATTGATGGAGACAGACGAATTTGGATCAACTTGGGGTAGTAGCTCATGGAGAAAGTGCGAGTAGGTTGACAGGCACCGGACTAAAGTGGGTCTTAGGTTTTCAAGTTGGAAGCTGCTCCCTGAACTCTTTAATCCTATGGTTTTTGGGCAGGAAGCTCCATTTAGGCTAAGTTTGGAATGGACCCGAAAAACTATAAATATGGCCTATCAATTCTTTGGGCCAGCTTGCTTGGTTAAGTGGTGGGCAAGTTGATGAGATCAAGGTCATCCTATGCATTTCGGGTGGTTTACTACAAGATCATTAATTCCCCAAACGGACCCGAAATTCTTTTATGTGGTGCCTTATTTATGCTTCGGGTCCGTAAGGGCGGTTATCTTTCGGGCTAGTTCCACAGTCCTTCTCGAATCTCTTGCATCTGGTGGATTTCGGGCAGTTAAACTGCTCGATGGATATCTCTCATTTTGGACCCGATATACTTTAGAGAAATGGGACAATTTTCTTTCTGGGTTCGTTTTCTCGGTTAAAGGGTAAGCATGTTGGCTCCTCGATATCACCTATTGACCGTTGGATCTTTGACGGTTGATCGCATGGCCTTCGGGTTTTCATGTTCTTGAGAGGTTTTGAGTGGTTTCTTGACTTTTATTTATGGGCCTTCGGCACTATGGGCCCCATCTATAAAAGGTTTTTTGTGGCTGGGCCATGTGGTTAGAAGGCTTCTTTTTTCTTCGGTTGTCCCGGTTGATGCCTTAAGGGCAATTTGTTTTTGCTTTGGCTCCGTTGTAGCTAGCACTGCTTATTGCAAATTATGTACTTATATACAGATTAATAGAAGGTCCTACTCTCACTTGATCAAAAATAACTCATATATGAACTCCATAAACCTCTTGATACAATAACCGTCCTAAAAAAATTGTCAATATTTGATATTATCAAGAATAAATGGATGATGTCTCACTTCCACTTTATATTGTAATTGAGGAATAGTTGGTGTTTTGAAGGTACTAAATAATATAACAAAATAATATGTAGATGATTTTCTTCTCTTGAAATTGTATTTATATTAAAATATTGGAAAACAAATTCTATGTTATCCCATACCTCATTTCTATAAGATCCAAGACTTTCATGAGTGGCCTAACAAAGGTTTCTCACTTGCTTGATTACCAGATCTAAATCAACAAAGACTACAATATTAAAAATCTTAAGTTTTCTTGTTAGCTCAGGCCTAAATATGAGGGCCTCATACTATGCTACATTGTTGGTTACTTTGAACTCAAAGTTGTAGGACAAAGAGATGAATTCTATAGAAGGTGATATTAATAAAACTTCAACTCCTCACCCTTATTTTGAAGAAGCCCAATCAAAATATAATTTCCAAAGCCAATCTGCTGAATAATTTGTAGTATTACCAAATTTATTTACAACAACTAAAGAATCAAACTTAAAATGTATATATAATATGTAACAACCCAAATCTTGGTCTAAAAAATATATGAGGAAGTTGTTAAGATGCTTGGAATTACTAACACCAAAGGTGAACTTGGCCTCTTTATATAACCTCATACTCTCTCTACCAAATCCTGGAAATGTTTCATAGATCATGTATAGCTGAAGGAAACCACCCAATTTGACACCCGTCACCTAGAAAGAAGCATACCAAAATTGGTTGGAATGTGTGGTACTACTACATCCATGACCATAATTTTGGCAGGAATTTATGCCAAAGACACAAAAAAAATCTTTTATTAAGGCAATGCGCTGAACCTTTTTTAAGTAAAATGAATATAGGTCATGGTACGACCTTGTAATATGCAACTACAAATTTTCCATGTTAATACCTCACATCAAATTATGAGATGCCCTTGAGTCCTACATGAATATTTAAGGTAATAAATAAAGGAGAAACGACTTCGTTTCTCTCCTCAACATAAGGACCAAATAACATAGAAGTCTTTTCATGTTGTAAATTCAAAGTATATTGATGATACACATTATGAGGATATTGAAGCACTTTGACCATTTCTTTTAATAAAAATGATTTTTGGCCAGTTCAATCAATGTAATAAGAATTTTGACCTTTCCAAGCTCCTTTTCGAGACTAAATTTAGTGGAGATATTCTCTGCCTTTAGTAGTTCTTCATTGTCTCTAGGTTATTGTTAAGGATTTTGTGAAGTAGAAGGTTCGTTTTCCTTCCCTTTATATTGATCAATAACAACCTTCCTACTTTGATTTTTTTGTTTGGTTGGAGTTATGTTATGTATGGATCTCTTCTATGTGCAACATTTACATAAATTATTATTATTATTATTTATAAACCAAAATAACATGGGATAAAATCACAGAAAATATTATATGCAAGGTGGCATGCTCACATTTTTATTAGCAAATATGTCTTGCATTCTAAGTTACTAAATTACAAAGTAATAAGAAAATGAATTTTTCCTTTTAAAATTGTCCATCCATTGAATAACAATAACAAACTTGAGAATCATATAATTATTAAAGGAAAATATACTAAAAGTCCATAAATTTACAAATATACATCATATTCTTAACTTTTACAATCCGATAATTATTTTACAACAAACAAGCATGTAGGTGAACTTTTCAAAAACCAATGCTACCATGCACCAAGGGAAATGGAGTCTCGATCTCAGGTTTGTTGATCCTTGTGTTCCTTTGATGTAGTTGTCATACACATGTGGAGATTTTTTATGTCTCGACCAAATGTTGTTGACTCACTGATTGACCTCCCAACCTACTCCTTGGCTACTCTCCTTCCTCACAGAACCTCGAGCTGCGATGGGGTTGTTAGGTAGAGGAAGAACACTAGAAAGTGGAGAAACACACTCTAGCTCAAGATTTCCCACTCCAAGGCCTCCACTTAACCAATCTCATGATAAAACTTAATAGTCACTATAAAAATAGCATTAGGAAAGTCATCCAATTAAGGGAAAAAATTTCCTTCTCTCATATTTTGCTCCTTCTTTTATAGGAGGCATCCTGAATGACACTTATCACTTCATGCACAAATATTTTCTTTTATTAACCAAATAATTTGATTATTCACCTATCCATGTTTCAGCCTTTCATCAAGGATCTCCTTAACTTAATTACTTAATTTCTTATTTAAAAGGATATTTTCCCTCACCCCAACATGAATCCCTATTTATTATCCTAGTCCCTTGTCCCCGTTTTATACTCCTTATTATGTGTTCATTATTGAAGTCAACTAGTAGGTCTCACATTTGTTTCCCCAACTACACCTTAGTTTAACTCAAGTCAAAATATTGGATGGACATCTTTGTGTTGTGATATTGCCACATGGAGGTTCTCTCATGAAACTAAATTTCTCTAATTTTAAACTATTACCCTTTAATTTTATAGACCATTGTCTTTTCTTAATGTGGTTAAATTATCCTTGGATTAATGTTTTTAATTACACTCTATGTCCCCTTACCCTTTAGTTATTAGAAAAACTACATACTTTTGGCATTATTTTACTACACATTATATATTTAATATTTTCCAACATGAGGAGGGCATAGTTACTCATTTGGTCCAATTTTTATAATCTCCCTATTCTCCCTTTTCCCAAATTTTACTCTTTGATTTAGTTAATTTGATTCTAAAAACCGAGTTACTACATTATGTGAATTAGTGTTCATCATTGTATGATTATTAGTCCTCAATTTTCTTTTAGCTTTTTCTTCCTGATGGCAAGGGTGCCAAGTTGGTCGTGCCATTCAACAACTTCCCTTTGAAGTTCCAAGGGTACAATGCCACTTCCTTTCAAGAATATTGTGGTTATGAGGGGAAAAACGCATCATGGTGACAAATACCACTATCATCTCCTATGTGACCATCTATAGTGAGACTAATGGTGCTTGGGATAAAGGAATTTTCTTTAATGTGTAGCCCCATTAAATCCTCATGAGCAATCTAATTTGAGGTTTTCCCTCATGGCGTCGTGAACTTCAAGGAAAATGTATCCCAACGCCTTCCTACCTAAGTCATCGCAGGAATACTACCAAGTGGAATCAAGGACGTTGTCCCACCCATCCCATGAAGTTTCATCTATCCTGTACAACCCATCATCAATGTGTGAGTCATTTAGCCAAGAAACTGACTTGTGCCTACAACCATTATCATGCCATTAGTAATCATAAAAAATATTAATTTCAAATTTAAAATTTAGTTTCGATAATACACAATCTATAAAACCTAAGGTCTTCGACTCATCACATGCAGGTGCGTCCAGGTGGTTTTCTGCTAAAATCAATAATCATTAGTAATATTTGTTTATAATGTTAGCCATTAATATAATTATACCTTCTAAATATCATCATGACATAATCATCAACATAATCACTAATTGTAAGCAAGAAGCTAGTTCTCAATATATGTAAACAAGACAACATAATGAATTCATCAACATGATTACACATAGCCATCAAACATGTCCATTGCAACCACCATCATCATAACATCAATTTGGTACATCACAATTATTATCACATCCACTATTAATAAAAGTAAAATAACCAAATCCTCAATATGAGGTTCTCAAAATAATAATGTATGAGCCCTAAGACTATATCAAGGTATATAATATCAAAATTTGTTAACTAGAGTAGGGCACTACATACACCTTCCTCTTGGCAATAGAATTTGTCCCGAAGTCTTCAGAATAGAAAAGGAAAATGGTGTCGAATCTCATTGACATCCTCTCAAGTGGAAAAACTTGGACTATAACTTTCACAC
Organism: Pinus taeda; assembly: GCA_000404065.3. Classification (NCBI taxonomy): domain Eukaryota; kingdom Viridiplantae; phylum Streptophyta; class Pinopsida; order Pinales; family Pinaceae; genus Pinus; species Pinus taeda. The sequence continues at coordinate 57,777 of APFE030471968.1, read as the reverse complement.
TAGACGTTCACATCATCCTCCAATTGTTTCTTAAGATAAAGAGTTCATCGATCTAGTATGTGGATTGGCTAGGCCATCACTATTACCTTGTCCAAGAGCTGAAAATGACTCAAGTCAATAACATATGATGAATGTAAAATATGATTACATAATACAAACACATTGATGTAGGTTCATAAGCCAAGCAAAAAAATTGGCTAAGACTAGACAAGGGCTTACCAATGTGATGGGATGGTCAGATGGTAAAGTTGGGGAAAATTTTGTTAAGAAATTTTAAATGTTTCATTTAGGAGTGAGTTTTGTTTTTTTAAGAATAAGTTGGAGTTATTTTCTAATGTTAAAAATAGTTTTTATTTTCCCTTATTTTGTGGAGAAGGATAAATGGTTCACATTTTTTTAACTCTTGGTTGTCATGGTTGGTTTCTTTTGGGAAACAATAAGCAAAGAGAGCTTGGGAAGTTCTTGAGAGGAAAAAGAGAAGAAGAGAGGAGTAGAGATGAGAGAGAGGAGAAGACAAGAACTTGTTTTTTTCTTTGTGTAACCACAACTATGAAGGAAAAGCATGCATGTACCTTCAAATTTGTGTGAATTGGAAGGTTTTTCTGTGTGAATGTTGTGAATGAATAACAAATGTGACTAAAATTTGGTGTGATTTTAGATTGAATCAAAACCTTGTGGGTGAAGAAAATTGATTTCTGCTTATGAAATTTTAACACTTGTAGTCTTATTCTCATGCATTCGATCATTTTTAAAAGCCTGTAACTTGTGAATCGATTTACATTAAGAATTTGTACATTGTGGGTTCAACCGTTGTGTGATTTGTCCATTATATTTTTTATTCTTGTTGTATTGACTTCAAAGCCCCTAAAGGAATGTGTCGATTGTGTTATCGAATAATGATTCCCTATTATTCACAATGAATTAAGTTTCATTACAAAGACATTTAGCCCTATTTGGAATTTTGAAGAAAAAAACCCTCTATGAATGTTTGTTTGATTGGAAAATTTAACATTTCAAATCCTAGTAAAGAAAGGAAAGGTAGAATGTATATTGTGTTGAGAAGAAAGTTAGGGATGTTGGGAGTCAATATGGGAAAGCTCTAATTCGATTCATCTTCCCTGAATTTCAATGTGCCAAAATTTGACCATGCGCTACTAAATCATTTTGTAGCGAACAACACTATGAAATCATTCTATAGACACTATACAATCAATTAGAAACTAACACTACCAAATCATTTCGTAGCAACTGTGATTTTTATTTTTATTTTTAGAGGTATATGTTTCAATTTGAAATCCCCTTTTGACCTTCTTTCATATTCCCCAATTTAGAGGACGAAGTTGTTATTAAGATTGCTAAGTGGAAAATAGAATCCCCATTTTAACAACACAGAGAAATTTATGGGTAATTTATATTGTTTGGCATTGAATTGTTAAAGGGCCAAATCCATTGTTATATGGATTGAGTAGATTGGTTATATTGACACTAATGTGAGTTGGGTGTCATCAAATGGTATCATGGCCAAACAATTCTGCAACAAGTAAAGTTTGGAGGTGAGATTCAGAAGCATGAAGTTGAATCAGAATTATAAATTTGATTGAGGTAAATTTGATTTTGTTTTAAATTTGTGGTGAATTTAGAAACTTACATTTGCATGGTTGAAATTCTAAAGTTTGAAGGAAATGGTGAAAGTTCATGAAAGGAATTCTAGTTTGGGAGGAAGTAGATCATATTTTCTTTGAAGATATATCTGAAAATAGAAAGTTCTGAGTTGAAGGACATTAGAAGAATATAACCTTGAAGGTGGAGACAACAGAGAAGACTGCAACAACAAAAATGTATGTTCAACAAAAATTTGGATGGTGACGTTGAAGAAAACACTAGTAGAAAGAAGTGACACCAGTTAGACAACCGACAATGTTGTAAAAGAGAAGAGGGAGTGAGTGGGCTCTCAGAAGCAAGGAGGAAGCTGACAAAACCCAACAACAAGATGGATTGTTGAGGAGAGAGAGAGGACAACAACAAAAAAATTCTCTTAATAGAGGATGAGAAAGTGAAATTACAACATCCTAACAACTTTGAAGCTAAGGAGTATGTGTCCTCTAGAGGAAGGAGAAAAGGTTCTACTGTAGAGAACCAGAAGAAGGATGACTTCCAACAAGTAGCAGTTGGGTAGAAGTTGTCAGAGGGTAGTTCCACAGTGAGTGTGGGTAGAATTGATAAGAGAAGGTTTCAGAGAAGGAATCAAAAATACCAAAAGGCTAGCTTGGGAGGAATTGTGGTGAGCTATTGGTGCCAAGTACAAAGTTTGCTACAAGGTAAAGGCTTGGTTGCAATTCATAGGTGAACAAGGATACTTCATAGGAGAAGAAGAAGAAGGAAAAGATGGTGATTGATAGTCATATGATGGTAAAAGAGAAAGGGTGCAATCAAATACAAAAAGATGCCAAGAGAGTGGGAAAAAACGAAATGAGTAATGAGGAAATGAAGAAGGAGACAACTAAGATAAAGGAAGAGCTCAGCAAAATAAAGAAGCATTTAAAAGAGAAAATTAAGCTGTGGTTGGAAAGAGTGATGAACGAATTGAGGAAATGAATTTATGTTGGAAAATGAGTCTAATGATTGGTTAAGAAGTTGCATGCATGAAATCAAAGAAGATGGATGAGGCATTTGATCAGAGATTGGTTAAGGATGCTTCAGGAAAGAAAGAAAGAGATAGTGTACATTTGTGCACATGAACAAGGACCATATATGGGAGAAGAAGACAATGATGAAGATGCTAGGATGATACCTTTTGAGAGTCTCACATATTGTTTGGAGAATTAAGATAAACATGAAGAAATGTTGCAAGAAGCATCGAATGAGGATCCAAGGCCTTGCGATTTTGAAACTGACAAATTATGCATGTTTGTAGGTTGCACAAGCGTGAAATAAAGACAACAGTTGAATATTGTCACAAGGATGAAGGAGAATGAACATAATTTGATTTCTATTCCAATGGCTATGTTTCCTCGTGATAATGTACAAAAGTTATTTCCTAGGAAATATTTGCAACAATCTATTTTAGCAGAAAACAAAGTGGAATTGGCTTGTGTAGACAACCAAAGGAGAAATGAAGAGAAGCATTCAGATGTAATGCTTAGTAAATTTGATGAAGAATTTTTGTTGCTAAAAAAATTTATACATAAATATGAGGTTAATCTATTAATAGAGCCATTGGATGAACAATAAAACTTTATGTTCAAAGAGTTTGAGGAATAAATGGAATTTTTAGAGAAATGGTTACACAAGGAAAAACGTTTTGAAAACCACAGGAAGTTTGTAGACTGAGTTGAAGAGAAGGAGAAGATTAAAGTACCACACAGTAGTGGTATAGAATAGGAAGGAATGCAACAACTAGTGGGTAGCAACAACAATAATTTTCAGCAATATGAAGACGATCTCATGCAACATAGTATTGTTGAGATGAAGGACGAAATCAGAGTGGGAAATTCTGAAGAAGAAAATAATGTTTTTGTTGTCAAAAATCAAGGAAGAAAACATCCAAATGGATATATGTGTGTTGACGAGGAAGAAGAAAATAATATTGAAATTCTTATACAAGAAAATATCTAGTTACAAATGGGCGTCATTTGTAATGATAAGGATGAACTAGATGTTGAAATTGGGAAATTGAGAGAAATGATGATGAAAGAAGTGCCTAAGAAGATGCACATTGATGTGGAAATGGAAGTCCAATGTAGGAGATAATTGATGGTACAAGAGGTCATCAACAAATAAGGAGGAAGGCTACAACATAAAATATGGAAACTTGGAAGGATGAAGAAGGAAACAATAGAGAAATGACATGACAATGAGAAGAACCAACTATAACATAAAGTTTGGGATCAAGGAATACTCACTTCATAAACACATGGTAAGGAGACCATAAATCATTTTCAACTTGGGAGTCTTATGTAGGTGCATAGGTCGAGCACAAAATTTGACGAAGACTAGACAAGATTTTAATGATGCGATGGCATGGTCACATGATAAAGTTGGGGAAAATTTTGTTAAGAAATTTTAAATATTTAATTGAGTAAGTTTTTTTTCTTAGAATAGGTTGGAGGAGTTATTTTCTAATGTAAAAAATAGTTTTCAATTTCCGTTTTATTATGGAGAAGGGGAACAATTCACATTTTTGTGACTCTTGGTTGTCATGGTCGGCTTCTTTTGGGAAACAATAAGAAAAGAGTGTTTTGGAAGTTCCAGTGAGGAAGAGGAGAAGAAGAGAGGAGAAGAGATTAACTCGTTGTTTCCTTTGTGTAACTATAGTTCTAAAGGAAAAGTATGCTTTTACCTTCAAATCTGTGTGAACTGGAAGGTAATTTTGTGTGAATGGTGTGAACAAATAATAAATGGGACTATAAGTTCGTGTGGTTTTAGATTGAATTGAAACGTTTTGGTTGAAGAAAATTTATTTCTTATTATGAATTGTTAGTACTTACAATCTTATTCCTGTGTGTTTGAACATTTTTAAAATCCCGTAACTTGTGAATCCGTTTACATTGAGAATTTGTACATTGTGTGTTCAATCATTGCGTGATTTGTCCATTATATTTTGTATTCTTGTTATATCAGCTTCAAAGACCACAAAGGAACATGTTGATTGTGCTCTAGAATAATGGTTCCCTGGTATTTACAGTGATTTGAGTGTTGTTACAAAGACGAAGTACCCAGTTTGGAATTCTGGAAAAAAAAAACCCTCTTTGACTATTTGTTCGATTGGAAAATTTAGCATTGCAAATACCCACAAAGAAAGACAAGGTAGATTGTATATTGTGTTTAGGATCATTTTAGGGACATTTGGAGTTGATCTAGGAAAGAGCTGATTCGATTCATCTTCCCCGAATTTTATTGCACCAAAATTTGACCATGCACTACTAAATCATTCTTTAGCGAACAACACTACCAAATCATTTTCTAGTGACTCCACAGTTGATTAGAAATGGACGTTATCAAATAATTTCGTAGCTACTGTGAAATATTTTTTTATTTTTGGAGGATTGCGTTTCAGTTTGAAATACCTTCAAATCTGTGTGAACTGGAAGGTAATTTTGTGTGAATGGCATGAACGAATAATAAATGGGACTATAAGTTCGTGTGGTTTTAGATTGAATTGAAACGTTTTGGTTGAAGAAAATTTATTTATTCTTATGAATTGTTAGTACTTATAATCTTATTCCTGTGTGTTTGACCATTTTTAAAATCCTGTAACTCGTGAATCAATTTACATTGAGAATTTGTACATTGTGTGTTCAATCATTGCGTGATTTGTCCATTATATTTTGTATTATTGTTATATCAGCTTCAAATACCACAAGGAACATGTTGATTGTGCTCTAGAATAATGGTTCCCTGGTATTTACAGTGATTTGAGTGTTGTTACAAAGACGAAGTACCCAGTTTGGAATTCTAGAAAAAAAACCCTCTTCGACTATTTGTTCGATTGGAAAATTTAGCATTGCAAATACCCACAAAGAAAGACAAGGTAGATGTGTGTTTAGGATCATTTTAGGGACATTTGGAGTTGATCTAGGAAAGAGCCAAGTCGATTCATCTTCCCCGAATTTTATTGCACCAAAATTTGACCATGCACTACTAAATCATTCTTTAGCGAACAACACTACCAAATCATTTTATAGTGAATCCACAGTTGATTAGAAATGGACGTTATCAAATAATTTCGTAGCTACTATGAAATATTTTTTTTATTTTTGGAGGATTTTGTTTCAATTTGAAATCCCCTTTTGGCCCGCTATCATATTTCCCACTTTATAGGACGAAATTGTTATAAATATTTCTAAGTGGAAAATAGAATCCCCCTTTTAACAACACAGAGAAAGATATGGGTATTTTATATTGTTTGGAATTGAATTTGTCAAAGGGTCATATCCATTTTTATATGGATTGAGTATATTGGTGATATTAGCATCAGTGTGAGTTGGGTGCCATCACATATGAACACATCATGCATATGTGTTAATGATGTGGGTAAACAAGCCTATATATTCTCTATGATCCCAAATGGTACCAAAAATCATGGAGAAAATTTTACTCCCTTCCAAAACTTTATGGAGCTATTTTGTGGCCTTACTCTCATGAACACCCTATCTCCCACTTCATAACTTTGATTAGTTCGATGAGCATCAACGTAGCTATTTTTATAATCTTGTGTTTTCTTTAGCCTCCCCTTAATCATGGTTATTTTTTATTCCATATATTGTACTACTTATGATCCTATCAATACTTGGTCCTCTACTCGATCCCAACTAAGAGGCATTCTACAAGGCCTCCCATATAGGAAATCCAATAGAACCATATTCATGGAACTCTAACAACTATTATTGTAAGCAAAATCCACTAATGGTAAAAACCCTTTCCAAAATTTTTGTTGATCCATCACACACATTCGTAGCATGTCATTGAGACTTTGATTAGTCCTTTCTATTTGATCATCCATATCAGGGTGATTAGTAATGTTCAAGTTTAACTAGGTTCCTACGCCTTCTTGGAAATTGGTCCAAAACCTTAATGCAAACATTGCCCCCCATCTGATATGATGTTCCTTGGCACTCCATGTAATCTCAAATCTCATCAATGAAAGATTAGGATATCTTAGGTACAGTATATGGAGTTTTAATTGGTGTGAAATGGGCAGTCATGGTCAATGTGTCTACCACTACAAATATAACATCATATCTCCTTATGGTGATTGGTAGTCCCACAATGAAATCTAGATCCTGTGTTGCATAGTTCTCCTTGTGGGTTCTAAATTTTCTTGATGCATACACAATCAATCTTCCCTCTTGCATTAGTACATAACCAAGTCCATCCTTCAAGGCATTGACGCAAAGTAAAAATTATTGCTCCATATTTGGCACCTTCAAGATAGGTGCAATTGTTAATAATACTTTTAACCTCTATAATGCTTCTTCACATTTTTCAGTCTGAACGAAATTATTGTTCTTTATTTTGAGTTCAATGATTGGGGCTTCTATCTTTGCAAACCTCTCGATAAATCTATGATAGTATCTAGCCATGCCTTTAGAAATACGTATTTCATGAACATTGACGATGTCAGGCATTCCATGATGGCCTTTATCCTCGTTGGGTCTAATACAATACCCTCCCCAAAGATAATGTGTTTGAGGTATGGGATATTGGAATGGTAAAAGGAACACTTTGACAACTTCCCATACATTTGGTTCTCTCTTAGACAGTGTAAGACTAGTCTCAAGTGTTTGTCATGCTCCTCTAGGGTCCTTGAGTAGATTAACATGTCATCAATAAAGACTTGTATGAACTTATCCATATATTCTTGGAATATCCCATTCATCAAATGCATAAGAACACCTGTGGAATTTATTAGTCCAAAGGGTAATACTAAAACCTCAAAATACCCAAATCTTGTCTTAAAGGCTATTTTTGGGATATCTTCTTCCTTGATTCTAAATTGATGATATCCTGATCTCAGATCTATCTTTGAAAACATAGTTTCTCCCCTCATTTGGTTGAATAAGTCATCTATCCTTGATGGAGGATATTTATTCTTGATTGTCACCTTGTTCAACTAATGATAGTCTATGCACAATCACCAAGAACCATCCTTATTCTTAACAAAAATCATAGTCTCTCCCCATAGAGATATGCTCAATTGTATGAACCCCAAGTCTAGTAATTCTTGTAACTAGATTTATATCTCTTTTAATTCTTGAGTTGACATACAGTATGGTTCCTTTGCAATAGGCTCCATGCCTAGTTTAAGGTAGATGGAAAATTCAATTTCCCTTTTTGGGGGAATCCCAGGCAATTCTTTAGGAAATACATCCTTAAATTCAACATGAATTGGATGCTTATCTAGATTTTCAGAATCACTTTTATCCCTTAGTGCTGCCACCTTGAATAATTGAGATCCCCTTCATTTACATTTCAATTATTTCATTGATGAGATGAACCTTAGAGACATCTCTATGTTATTTTCCATCAAGGACTTTCCTTGTCTGTCACCATCTGTGAAATGTAGAATCTTGTCCTTGTAGTCTAGAACTCACTCATGTTGTTCCAACCCATCCATTCCTATGACTACATCATAGGATCCTAAGAATGTAGAGTACAAGGATACATTTGCCTTACATAATCCCAAATCCACCTCACAATCCTTTTGCCAAATTTCCTACATTTCTTTTCATACCACATGCCATCTGTACATGCCTAAAATAAAGTTGTGTAATATGTTGATGTTTAATTTTTTACAATGCATATAATGAAATAAAAGAATCAAAATAAAAAAACTCATGCCATCAATATTACCTGACATTTAGAAAATCTAGTGCACTAGAGGTTGAGAATTTGAGAATGCTCAGACGGAGCTCGTGACTGGCACTTCATGGTTGCTTAGGGTTTCTGGTAAACTCTACAGCAACTGAACCCATCTGCACAACACTAGACTGCAACAACTCAACCTCTCTGGTGACATCAATACTCAGCCAATAGGCCCATTGCTATGGATTCCCTTCCGGGGGGCGGGGGGAGGATTCAGAGCCTCCCCCCAACAACAACAGCGAGATTTAGACTCCCAATGGGACTGAAATAGATTTTGATATGGTTCAGCCTGACAGCACTGCAAATCAGACTGACCCAGAAGAGCAAGAAAAACAAAAAACACCACAGGATACAGAGGAAACACCTCAGACCCATCAACAAGATCCTACATTGAATAGAGAGATCCCCAAAGAAACCTCTGCCACTTGCAAACCTATTGCAGCAAAGCGACCCAAGATAGAACTACTTGGTCACCGGATCAATGCCCAAATCCAATTTATGAAAGACCACACTCTCATAGGGAAATTTATCAGCTTCTGGCCGACAGAGAAAGCCCTGCAGGGATGGATTACGGCCAAATGGAAACCTAAAGGACATGTCACCCTGTAGCTCGGACCTAAAGGTTTCTTTATGGCTATCTTCAACTGCATAGAAGACTGTAACAGAGTCTTAGACAGTGGCCCCTACTTCTTCAACTTCGCGGGCCTGTATCTGAGAGACTGGATCGAACGATTCAATCCAGACAACGAGGATTTCAATTGGGTGCTGGTCTAGATCTGCCTGTATTCCCTTCCATTGGAGTACTGGGATGAAGAATCACTAAAAGACATTGGAAATGGTCTGGGAGACTTCATAAAGATAATAGAAGAAACGAAACTTAGACGGTATACCTCTTATGCTTGCATCTGTGTCTACATGCATCTAGGCAAGGCACTCTCAGACTTGGTAAGTCTATATCACGATGATTTTGAATGGATTCATCCTATAGATTATGAACATGTTCCATTCAGATGCAGAAAATTTCATGCTCGTGGTCATCATTTTCGTAACTGTCCCCTAAATGCAACCCGCAAAACTAATACCACCTTAAAAAAACCTGATTCGGAAGGATTTACCAAAGTAAATATCCGGAAAAAGCACCACAAAAAACTCGCCTTGGTCTCTAGAAATCCCACAGCCACCTCCTCCATACCCTCCACCAGCAATAGCTTTGATATCTTGGCACAACCAGCATTGAATGACTATGAACCCCCTAACCAAACTGATGATATACCCAAGTCATCTTCAGTAATCCAACCCTTAGATACAAGGAAAGCCCTGAAGCCACCTCATGCCACTGTAAGCCCAACATCCAATCTCAATAAGGAAACTGAATGGAGATCTAATGGAATGGAAATTGATATCTTACTCCAAGAACCAATCCATTCAAATGACTTAGTAGCGGGAAGCAGTGAGCCCAAACATATGGAAGAGGAGCCTAAAAGTATTGACATTGGGGATCTAGACATATTCAGCCTTGAGCAAGCATGTAGGAAGAAAGAGTTTGATAAAATCCTGGATAAACAGTTAGAAATTTTGGAGGTAATCCTTTCTAGAGCACATCAGCAACGAACTTTAGGGATCCAACTGGGTAGTCAATGGGATGGGAAAAACCTTCCCAAAGATACCAAGAAGTGAGGGAGAAAGACAGATCTTCAAAGAACCATCATCACTGGGGAAATGTTGGTGGAGTCAGGAAGATATTCCAAGTTAACGAAGTATTACAGGCCACTACCCAATATTGAACCATGAAGCTCACATCATGGAATTTAAGAGGGTTAAACAACCCTGTGAAGTACAAAATGATCAAAAACATGATATAGTAGGAGAAACCCCAAACTTTCTTCATGCAAGAAACAAAATGTAACAGTAACACACTTGGCACCATTCTCTCAAAAGCCTAGCTAGGAAGCCATTCAGTAGTAGTGGATGCCTCGGGTGCTTCAGGGGGACTGGCAATAGCATGGGATACACAGGCTATTTCGCTCACTGATATCCATGCAAATCATAATCTCATTTAAGCTACTTTTCATATTATCGGGACCAATGCTCACGGACATCTCACCAATGTCTATTTCCCTCAGGATGCCACGAAAAAATTAGCGTTGCTGAATACAATAACATCGCTCAACTCTACCAGAGTCCATCCTCTTTGGATTAGTGGTGGTGAATTTAATATGATTCCTAACTTGAGGAAAAGAATGGAGGCCGAGTCAAATTAGATATTGAAAGCAGCCACTTACAGGATTTTATACAAAATAATTGGCTCATTGATCTACTCTTTAAAAATGGAATGTACACCTAGAACAATAGAAGCTTAGGCTCACAGCAAACAGCCTCATGGTTGGATCGATTCTTATTATCTGACAATGCCATTCATTTAGGAGGAGACTTTACTGCCTCAATATTGCCTCTATCCGGGTCAATCCATTGGCCCATATCTCTTCAATGGCAAAGACCTGGCAACTCCACAAGGAGACCCTTCCGTTTTGAAGCATTTTGGCTTCAACACCCAGAATTCAACAATATGATCTTCTCAGTCTGGAAAAGCTTCATTCCCCCTGAAGGATAAAAAATGTATCAATTTCAACAACGGCTCAAATATCTCAAAATGCATATCAAGCAGTGGAATCAAACGACCTTTGGAAATATCTTTCAAGCCCAAAAAGCTCTAGCATAAGAAATGAGGGACCTTCAGTAGAAAATTATTTATGAAGGAAGGACAGAAGCACTGGTAGAAAAGGAACAGAACCTTCAGAATTAGCTAGACGAAAGAAGAAAGCAAGAGGAGATCCTCTGGAAGCAGAAATCCAGAGTGAGATGGCTAAACGAGGGAGAGTGGAATATGAAATTCTTTCATTGCACCACCATACAGAGAAGAATTCACAACAACATCACACAAATTCAGAATCAATAGGGAGAAAGGCTGGAAGAACACGATGATATCGAAAGAGAGCTCCTCCAGCATTTCAAAAATGTCCATCAAGAACCACAAATCAACAGACAACCAGCTATAGACTGGATTATCTAGCATATCCCTAAAATTATAACGAAAGAACATAATCAATTACTCCTTCGACTGGTTACTCTACAGGAAGTTGAATCAGCAATGAAACAACTCAAGGAGGGGAAAGCTCTTGGACCAGATGGTTTTACCTCCAACTTCTTTCATAAATTCTGGGATCTCATCAACATGGACGTATAGTAGGTTGTGGAAGAATCTAGGACTTTATATTGGTTGCTTCCATCTCTAAATGTCACCTTTATTGCACTCATTCCTAAATAAGAGCATTGTATAACTCTAGAAAAATTCAGGCCAATAGCTCTCTGCAATGTTATCTACAAAGTCATCTCCAAAGTCATCGCTTCCCATTTGAAAGCGCTTCTTCCCTTGTTCATATCACCAGAACAATCGAGATACGTAGAAGGATGACAAATCATTGATGGCATCATCCTCACCCATGAGATCATTCATTCATTAAGGCACAACAAAAAAGTAGGTATGCTTCTCAAAATTGATCTCTCTAAAGCTTTTGACAACTTAAGCTGGATCTACATTCAAAAAATGCTTACTGCCTTTGGATTCTCTCCTCCCTAGATCAGATGGGTAATTAATCTTGTCTCCTCTACATTTTTCTCCATATTGGTAAATGACATTCCCTCACATCCTTTCCACCCCTCTAGAGGCATTCATCAAGGAGATCCCCTCTCTCCCTTTCTTTTTATGCTAATGGTTGAAGGGTTAGGACGTATAATAAAGAACGCTCTTCAAACTCAGCAGCTCAGAGGCATTTCACTCCATGACTCCCCAGCCATCAGGCATCAACAATTTGTGGATGACAACATGTTTTTTGGGCACCCTTCAGTTCAAGAAGCATTAATGTTTAAATCCCTGCATGATGAATATTCAGAAGCATCTGGAGCCAGCATTAACACTGCAAAATCCCAAATTTTATTTTTCCACACTCCCCCCACTACTCAATCCTCTATAACCCGCATTCTCAGATTCTCTACAACCTCCCTACCCTCAAAGTATTTAGGCACCCCTTTGACCGATTCAGCGCTTAAACATGCCTCTTGGTAGTTTCTCCTCGAAAAACTTAAAGCCTGCCTTTCTTCTTGGACCTTTATAGCCCTTAATATGGCTAGTCGGCTGGTGTTGGTAAAAGTCATTTTACAATCAATGCCTTTATATCTTTTCTCTGTGTTAGCGGCACCAAAATGGGTGCTTAAGAGAATAAAAAATATACAATGTAACTTTCTATGGGGATCCTCAAGCCAAAATAGTAAATGGGCATCGGTCAAATGGATGACGATTTGTCTTCCCAAAAAATATGGAGGTGTGGGTCTCCGAGATCCTCAACACAGTAATGAAGTTATGGGAGCAAGGATATGATGGAAATGGCTCTCAGCTCCGTACACTCCGTGGGCTACACTTTGGCCTACTAAATATGCAAATAATAGACCACCAAAAGATTTAATTAGACTTCTGTCCACTGAAAAGGGCTCCTTAATATGGAATGTGGCCAGACAACATAGCGCCATGATACTAGAGCACGGTTTCTGGGAAATCAGTGATGGCAGCAATGCTCGTTTCTGGGCTTACTCTTGGCAACAAAGACCACAGCTCAACAACTTGTTCAATCCTCCATATACATATGATTGGGCCATGAAACAGAAGGAAAAATTCAATCAGCACTGGATTCCAGCCCTCAATCAGGGATATAGATAATGGCTAAAAGTGGCACAAATTATCAGACAAGAAACAGAGCAAATCCATAATGAGATTGACACAGAACTCTCAAATAGGAAAATTAGATTCTTAGACAAGAAGGATATTCTGAGACAGGCGTACATACCTCGTGGGATTTTTACTACTAAGGAAGCGTACAACCTTTTGATCAACAATCAAGACTTAAAAGACCCTATCTGGGACAAAATATGGTCTCTTGGCATTTGGCCCAAGATTTCAACGTTTCTCTGGCTGTTATGTCAAAAAAGGATACTCACCTGGGACAATATAAGGAAAAAAATCTTCCACGGACCCTCAAGATGCCCCAATTGCAACCAACAGGAAGAGACAATACAACATCTTATGGATACGTGCCACTTAGCCAATAAACTATGGGAAAAAACTGACTTTAGATGTCAAAAAAGAGGCAGAGTAACAGGGGATATTACAAACACCATCCGTAACTGGGTAATCAATCCTTACAAGAGTAGGTTGCTAAACTCTCTATGGAAAATTGTTCCAGGCCTTCTCGTCTGGACTTTATGGAAAGAAAGAAACAGATGCATTTTTAAGAATTAATGCACACCTCTCAATAACATATCAAGTAATTTCTGCAACAATCTTTAAAAAACCTTGGCACTTCAAAAATGGCATGAAGAGGACTTTCCTACCCTTCCTTACGAGAAGAACATATGGGAGAATTGGCATCTTCTGATTACCCAAACACTTGAGAACCCCAGCAACCTTTCTCAAAATCCCAAAGAACCAAGTAAATGGTAGCCTCCTCCCCAAGGAATGATACAATTAAACTTTGATGGAGCCTCCAAAGGAAACCCAAGCATGGCAGGTTATGGAGGCATCTTCAGGGATCATAGAGGCAATCAAATCCTGCTCTTCCTTGGCTCAATAGGTTGGGACATGAAAAATTTAGCTGAACTAGAAGGACTGTGGTAGGGACTCTACTTAGCTCAACAGAATGGATTTTTTCCTATTGTAATCGAGGGAGACTCACAAATCCTTATCAACATAGCCAATCAAATTCTCCAAGGAACACATTCTCACAAAGTAGCCAGCAGCTGGAGATTAGCAGCTCGTTTAGAGCTCATACAAATATGGTTCTTAAGCAATAGAGCAATCACATTCCAACATGTCAAAAGGGAAGGCAATAAAGTGGCGGATCTCTTGGCAAATTAGGAGGTGGATAGTGATCGAGTTCTAAATGCAGGCTCGTTTGATATCTTAAATGACAGCTCTCATCTATAGGAATGCACTATTCTAGTGCAGAATAATGTAGAATTCCCAGATGCGGGTGTTTTATAGCGCTAGTACAACGCATCAAATTGGGGTTGGCAAGTGTCGCGACCACCTACTCACCCATGCTTCCACCCAGAAGATCACCATTGACATTAATGGCATTTTAATGCAGTGTGCGGGCTGAGGAAACCTCAATCTAGTTCTTAAGATGGCATATTCGGACCACCTCCCCCCTATTTCACCTCCTTTGAACTGTAATTGTCTCCGTACTGTTGCAGAGCCAAGCTTGTGTACGTCAATGGGGAGACAATGCCAAATTCTGTGCTATATTGAGATGGTATATGGTGCCCATTTCTCATAGAGTCTCCTTTGCTACCTTCAAACTGATGCCTCAGCCTTGAGTCTTGGTTTTGAAGTATGGATAACTAGTCCTCTCGATCCCACTAGCCATTCAATCCTTGGCACTGCTCCTACTTGTCCTCGTCTACCCAATTTTGACCAGGTGTACATGCCTTTTCTGCGTCACAAGATGCGCTATAGGAGGGGTAGTAACAGAGGAAGAGAAATTCGCCCCCCACTCTCTGTCCCTCTTTGACTCAACCCCTTCAGACTCTTCCTCCCCCTTGACGACGGATCATTTCATGGGAAGTTATCCAGCCACCCGCAGTATTTGGGGGCGATCTCAGTCGATAGTTTCTCAGCATGTTGAAGATGCTCCATTGCCTCCTGCTACCTCTGTCCTGTCTCTGCAACCTAGTCACTCTGCCCAATTCCAGTTATGTTCCACGCTAGAGTGCCCTTGCATAATTGCAACCATTTCAATAGATTTTATAGAGGAGCCTCAAAGCTCTAAAGTCCAAGCTCACAGCTTTTAGGAGAGGACTAACACTAGCAAAAGAAAAGCCCCTGGCAGTAGCTCAGGGATGCATAAAAGCCATGAAGAAGCTCCGGACCGCTCAGGCGCAACTCAAGAACACAATAAGTCAGGCCGCTTCAAGACTATGGAAGCAACACCGAGAGATCAACAGGACGAGGAAGATGACATGGAGGTGTACAGGTGTCTGCTAGTGGAAAAACCTCCTCCTACTACTGACACCTAGATGGCCAAAGTTTTTTTTCAGGTTTTTGTTTCCCAACTCCCCTTAGGGGTCTATTCTGTTGTCTCTTTTATGTTTTTGTTGATAATTTTGATGTTTGTTCGACAAACTCTACTACTTTGGCATTACAGGCTGCTACCCCTACGTGGGCAGCAAACACTTCTAGTTTTGGACTGGTATCCCCAGTGCGGGCAATCACTTTCAGTTATTGGTTGTTAAACATGGCATAATATAAGGCTTGCTCTGTAGAGGCTGATGCCTCCTTGTACCATTTTTGTTACATTAATAGAATTAATCTTATTTAGAAAAAAAATATTACCGGACATTTGAAGCATAGGAAACTAAAGCTTATCCTAATGATTGTTCACCACAACATGGATGTGATGAGCCTTTCCCCGATCCCCATCGTGTTTGGTGTCCAATATATGTTGGAATTGCCTACTCTCTTAGGGAAATCCCTCTCGTAGTGTGGATCTCTGCAAGTCCAACACCCCCTCTTAGGAGCATGGTTCCTACTACTACTTGAACTAGGAATTGCTTTGGAACTCTTCTAGTAACAACCAAATTGTTGTGATCAATGTTGTGTTGGTGTGACATGGTTCTATTGCATAGGATGATACTATGGTGTTCGATGAGCCTGTTGAGATGTCATGCGTGAATGTTGAGGTAGATACAAATATGGTGTACTTTGGTTTCTTTCTGGCTAGTTTTGATGAATGTGCACTAGTCCCCTCTAAAAATTTATGTGCTCCATAATGTTTCCACTGGCCACTCTCAGCCCTATGAGTTTTGATGTCCTGCTTAGTCCACTACTCAAGGTTTCTTTCTTAGCGTTGATTTCACGTTGACTAAGTGACTACCCTACTTTAGTACATAAAATTCATTTAGTCTTCTTTCGATTAACTCCTATCACAGGTAGCATTCGTTATTTTTTTTTTAAATAACTCCCAATTTACCTCTGAGATGTTCATCCCCAAATGGGGAACTAATGTCTTCAACCAAAGTAATGCACTTACTTTCAACTAGAATAAACCCATCTTGAAATTTAGATTTTAGTTGTAGTCCCTTAAGGTAAAGTGCATAACCATGTTTTTTTATGCATACCTATGGAGATTTTCCTTCCGCAGATCCACTACTCAATGTTTCTTTCTTAGTGATGATTTCGCGTTGACTAAGTGACTACCCTACTTTAGTACATAAAATTCATTTAGTCTTCTTTCGATTAACTCCTATCACAGGCAGCGTTCATTATTTTTTTTTTCAAATAACTCCCAATTTACCTCTGAGATGTTCATCCCCAAATGAGGAAATAATGTCTTCAACCAAAGTAATGCACTTACTTTCCACTAGAATACACCCATCTTGAAATTTAGATTTTAGGTGTAGTCCCTTAAGGTAAAGTGCGTAACCATGTTTTTTATCCATGCCTATGGATATTTTCCATCTGCAGATCCCCAAAATTCCATAAATTTTACCTTGTCAAAATCTCGACACACATTATTTCTTGCGAGATTTTTGAGTTTGTCATTCTGTGTAACAGGTTCTCCCTGTTCCCATTTTAGACAAGTTATTAATTCCTTTGACATGTGTTGGAATGATCTTATTAAATTCATAGTTTCTTAGACAGGTATATGTTCATGTGTTGCAGTGTGCTCTCCATGATTGGTTGAGGCGACAGGGGTTTACTATTGTGGTAGAACCATGTTATGCCCTATAGCAGCCCTACTCCCTCCTGTACCTCTTCTAGCCTTGATACATGTTCCAACAATACCAATTTACATTAATCAAATTTGACTAATAAAATCAATGTGGAAGGTGCCAGTGGTTATTCAACCTAGCCACTAAAGCCCCTTGATTGAGACATTGGTCACTCATTAGATTTAATCACTTGATTATTCATTATTCACCTAGAAATCTTTGAAAGGCTTAATTAATTATCCTAATTAACATTTATATACCTTTTTGGATTTATGCAACTCAATTAAATAATCACACACACACACATTATATTTTTATTTTTTCTCTAATCAAATCACTTGCATAACATTACTACCATGCTAATATCTAATTTCACATAGTAAATGAGTTATTTAGTGGTTATGCATATGAATATGCATTTTATTTAGGAATTTACCTATCAAAAGGTATGACTCCTTAGATATCCACTTAATAATTATAATATGTAATAACATCCATAATATTTCTGTGAGGCGTAGATTGTGTTAATTACACTTTTTATATAGTGGTATATTCAATGATATGCATGTAAAATTACATTTATATATATAAACACATCATTAGGATGTAGGTCACATACTTGTGATGGTAGGACACATATCACAACAATATAATAGAAAGGTTGTTACTACAACATTCCTTGTAATAAGTGTATATCTCATGTAACAAGCTACATCATTTATAATATGATTTTAATCCATTCACTATCTCTAAATTTGAAACATATATGGGTATGAATATCTCATTTATGTACTCTTAGCTCATTGAAAATAATAATATCTCCTTTTCACATAACCAGCCCATTATGTAGTTCTGGAAGATTGAGAATCCCATGTGATTACGTAGTTGCATAGTTCAAGAGCTCAGGGTTTGGGCTTGAGCTCAAAGAGTGCACAGTGCACAGTTCGGTCCAAGCTGGAGGGCTAAATTGCACAATTTTGGAGGCCAAGGCTTGGCTTGAGCACTAAAACTGTACAGTGCACAATATTGGAAGGCAAGAACTACACATTACGTAGTGTCAAGAGGAAACATTGCAGATTTAGGGTTGGGACTACGTAATGTGCAGTTCAGGAAGGCCGGATGAGGCTAAGTTGCTAGTAATTTTATGACATTTGGCTAAGTGTGGGATCAGTGAAATTAATGTGAACAGTGATAGGAATTTAATGTGATCACACACTTAGACACTTGACGACACAATATATATCATTTAGAACACAAGAACATATACTTCCCTTAGTTTGACAACCTTTATGACAAGTTACGACAAGTGTGACACTAATGATATTACACTTTGCAACGACTGTGACGAAACTTGTGTGATAGTTCTTGAAACTCTATAAATTAGTGCGATGGAGGTTTACATGGTAATATTGACTCATTTACATGAGAAGAACCTCTTGAAACCACCAAAACTAGCTTATGTACATTGTGCGACACTTAACATGCTAGAAGACAAAAAGTGCTAAAGTGTGAATGACACTTGAGATATGAGAATAATAGTGAAAGAAACACATGTGAGAGTGAAGGTAACATAAAGGCACTAATTAGAGTGAAAGAAAGCAAAAGAAACAACAAAAAACATGAAAATGACACTCGTGAAAACAAGGTCCATGAAAGCGACAGTTTTCAAAACTCATAGAAATAGAAGTACAAACATAGATAGAAGTGAGAAAATCTTGATGTTAGTGTGAATTGACTATCGACATGGATTGGAAATTGCACAACCATAGTATTGATGGACCATTCTATGCTTTTTCAAGCTTGCATAAAAGAATGCGCTCATGAACTTGTTGCAGATTGAGCATGTGTGAGAAAGTACCCTCGACACTTCCAATCTAAGAAGGGAGCTCAAAAGAATTGACTAACTAAGAAGTGACTACAAAAAAATTGATCACAAGATCCTCATTAGGCTCCAAAGTTTGAGTGTAGGAAAAATTTTGGAGGGTGTTTGTCATAGCGTTTACACTTGGCAATACATTGGTAGAACTCCAACTTCTTGACCTTGGTCAATTCGTTCATGCAAAGTCTAGTTCTTCAAGAAGTATTGATTCATCATTCAGATTATCATCACTTCCCCACTTACCTCGTGCATAAACCTAGTCCCCTTCATTCCTTTACTAGGTTAAATAGAAACATAAGATCAGTGATCACAAAAATGGTTCGAATCAGGATAGGGTAATGAAGTTTGCAAGCTTTAATTTTTTAGAGTATAGTTTTTCATCTCTAGTGTTACTTCACTACCACCAGGCCTAGAAGGTACCCTGTAGGAATCACTTCAAGAACACAAACATTTTTCCGTTGCCAGCGAGCCTGGACAGTACCCCCCAGAGTTGCTTGCTTCACCTTTGCGCAGGAATCCTTTCTCTTCTTTAGCCTTTATTTATTTACTTAAAGAGGATTGTGCATTGACACTTATTTGTTTATGGGTGGAAGAGGGATCCTAACTTATTGACAGTATGAGAGGTTGTTCCCCCAGAGAAGCATATAGAGACCTCTGGTTTAGGTTTTCTCGTTTAGATTTTTCCCTTGTCCTTCTCTACTTGATTGGATCATCCTAAAAACACCAAAACATAAAAACTCAAGTGTAGGAATGAGGCTTCCAGAATAGACATGGAGGTCATGGTTCAACACAATTCTTTCTTAACACAAGGATTGTATTTTCCGTCATAACATCATCGACCAAAATATGTAACCAAGACAAGGAAGAAGGAGAGAGAGCTAGCCAAATGTTGGAGTGTCACAAAGTCCTTTTCTATTTTGCCACATTTTCTTTCTATCCCATAGGAAATCTTCATGAAAGGTCTCACAAAACGAAAGGAAAGAAAACACACAACAAGGAAACAAAACCAGAAGAAAAGACAAAAAGTGGCTAAAGGAAAACATGATGTGAAACCAAAATGAGAAAACACAAGATAAACTATACAAAAAAAATGTAGGATAAATGTGTAGGTAAACTAAAATGAAACTAGACCTACTCCTAACCTAACCATCTAGAAGATATGGGCCACGTATATTGGAATTTCCAATGTAGCCACCGTAATTGTTCCCCACCTGCAATGAGAAAGATATGATTGATTAAAACAAATATAAAGTAATGTGAAAGAGAAAATATGAGAGCTTGAAGGACTTACACAACAAAAGGAAGGTCTCTCCCGTGGGCAGAAAGATGTGTCAAAACCACTACATTTATCCAATTCATATTCTTACCTTTTCGATGGAAACTATAATCAGACAAAACTTGAAGACTTCTTTTGAATTCAACTTCTTTTGTGTCATCCTACTTAGCAAGCATGAGACAAGGACAAAACCTGTTCTTTGAAACAAAGATTTCCAAGTAATATTTACCCAACCGTTAGGCGGTTGGATCATGAAATTCAAAACAATCCTCTTGAAAATCCCAAATTTTTTTAAATAATGAATCTTCAATTAAAAGCGTGGGTCCACGATGAGAATCTTGTGAGGGAAAATAGATTTGATAATATTTAGAAGGTTTGTCAAGATAGTGAGAACCTGAAATAACCACCAGCAAAGGATGAAGTGCCTTAGTTGCTTGAAAAGTACCTGAATGATGAGATAAACCATAAAGATTAATCAATGTCAAAAATTGTCATCAAATATACTGGTGAGAAAATGATAAAAACAAATGATAATTAATATTATGATCATATGGACTTATTGAAGCATCAAATTCGTAGTTAGTAGTTAATGAAGATAAATCAATTTGAACATCTCTGTGAATGCTCTGAATAATCAAATGAACTTCCTCACAAGACGAATGTGACAAACCATTTTCCTATAACTGGTGACAAATTATACCATTAGTGAACTTTTGAGGTCTAAAATGGACCTCCTAAGAAAAATGTACACGCAAAATAAACTTTATCAAAACAAATAGGATTCAAGATGATGATGTCAACCATGGGGGAGGAATAACCATTTTTAGGGTAAAAAGGTAAAAGGATTAAAAAATAATAAAATAATATAACTATTTTTTCAAATTTTATTTTCAACTTATCTCCCTAAGGCTTTACTCAAATTTTGAGTGAGAGTACTCGTTGGATACAAAATTTAATTCCTCATCCAAGGAGTACCCATGTTCCATACTTTCAATCGACCATGCTACACACAAAATAAGAAATACATGAAAACACGTGATTGCAACTACATTTTTCATGTATTTCTAATTTTTAGTGTAGAAGGGTCCCTCAAAAGTATGCAACATGGGTACCCCTTTGACGAGGAATCAAAATTTTCACCAAAAATGGTTCCCGCTTGAAATTTGAGTAAATCCATAGGGAGATAAGTTGAAAATACGAGTTAAAAAAGTAGTGTTTTATGCAATATAATCTTATTTTATTATTTCCACTATTATTTTATAATTTCCTTAGGAGGCCCATTTTAGACCTTAAAATTCCCCTAATGAAGCATCGTAATCATCGAATGAATTTAAAAGGGATTGCATCACAACAATCACATGAGGCTAGTCAGGACATAGTGAATGGAGAATAATTTTATTCACACAATAAATCATGCATTCATTCGCATTGAAGTGGATTTCAAGTTCTATGAAGAACAAGATTCACGATATGATATTCACAAGGAAAACCAGGAGTGACTTATCATGAAATAAATATGATAGATATGATTCCTTTGACCAAACATGATCTTTGAGGTGACCAACTTCATAGTTACATGACTTTAAGAGCGCTGAACATTCCAAACCCTAGTTTGGTACAAGATATTTGCATGAAAATGAATCAACTGAAGAAGATTCTTGAATCTGATAGGAAGTGAAATATTGAAAATTTGAAAAATTACCTCTGAAATACCAAACATCTTTCAAAAGTAAATTCACATCAAGTGAAACCATGCAAAGAGAAGGACTATGTGAGAGAAACCCGATCTGACTTGGTTTAGGGGGCTTACCAGAGTCACGAGGTCCTAATATAACCATCAACGAAAGTTGAAGTGCCTCGAATTTCTGACAAGTCTCATAAGTTTAAAGGATTGTAAAATCACATCTTGAAGATTGAACCAAGTCATGCATGGTTTGAGGATAGTTGCTACCATGGGTTTCAATAATACCACTACTCACCAGATGGCAACTATCTATGTCACTGACTTGACCATATTTTTCAACTTCAACAACCAGATTACTCAAGTTGAAAGATTCATTTGATTGCAAATCTGAAGATGAATGAATCAGAGAAATTTCATGAGCAAGATGGTTTGCAGAGTTGTCTTCATGCAAGAGAAGAGATGATGAGGGATGGAAAGATACTCAATGATTTGATCATTTTCATTTTCATTAGATAATCTCAACACCTTGTGTCAATTGAGAAGTTAACTCATCAAATGAATAACTTGAAGAGCATGGAGTATCTTTATCACAAGTAGATGCATCGAAAATAGTAGAGCACATTGAGGGATAGTGAGATGAAGAGGAAGTTTCAATAAGTAGTTCTTCTTTGTCGGGATAAGATTCTAGATCTAAAGTGAAGTCTTTGTGAGAAACTAAAAGATTAGATGATTCACCTGGGCATTCATGATTGCATACATCAATAGATTCGTCATCATCAAAATGATTGTTTCCCAAGGATACAGATTGATTAAAAGAATTGATTTCATTTGATTCACTACCGAGATTAGCATATTGAAAATTATTGAAGAATGGAATCATCTTCACATGGAGTATTTATAAAAAGAAAAGAAATATTGAAATAATCTTCACCTTCCTTCTCCTCTACTTTTGTAATGTGACTGTCTTGTATCTTATCGCAATTTGAACCAACAAATCGAAAATCAAGAGAGTGTGAAAAAATAGATGGTGGAGATGATTGATTGGGCTGATCATGCTACAAAGGGTCATGGCATGTAGATGATAGAGGATAATACAAATCCAGATTAGATTCGAGACTAGATCTATGAATAGTAACATCATCTTGTGGAATGGAGGAGTTAGTCTTCACCATGGGTTTCATGGGCCATTCTGGGATTTCCTCCATTGAATCTAAGTCGTAAAAAGCGGAAGAAGAATGAGAAGATGGATTAGGAATTTGATTAGCATATCTCCCAACTTTATTATCATTGCTAGGATGAGCACAAATCGGAACTAAAAAAGGAGGAGGACAAGGAACAAAATGAATTGTAGATTCCTCCTCTGAAATTAGAGGTGTCTCATGATTTACAGGGGTTGGGGAAGATGATACATTAGGTGGTTTGGATTCACCGTACAAATATATATGAACTAAATTCTTAACATTTTGTTTCTATAAATCCCGATCCATATCTTCTTCAGGAAACTCATAACAAAGGTGAAAGAATCAATTAGAGAAATCCTCAACTGATTCATCAGAAAAATCCATTCGAACATGATTGATTCTTTTATAAACATCTTGTTAATCATACTTATCAAATTCTAAATGAATCTCCTCGACGATATGGTTAAGAGAATGAATGGAGACAGGTGGTAGAGTGTGACACCATCGACTAACTCGACCTTCAAGGGTGAGGCATAAAACAATACAAGCCACATATTCACAATCAATTTCATAATAGTCACATAACTTAGGAAAAAGAGATGCATGCTCAGCAAAGGACATATCACCCTCACCATCAAACTTGAGTTGAGACAGTCATGGAGAGACTCATTAGGAATTAAAAGTTCACCAAGGGACATATTAGAAAAACACATTGGGAGTATGATTTGAGGGTGAGCCATTTACGATAAGATATTCAAAATAGACTCAAAGGGATCAACTTATCATCTGGCCCTCCTTCTAGTGCCATTTTTTTTGACAGTGTTGGAAATTCGTCAACCAAGGGGGCCTCCCTAATGTGAAGTCTCAATTACACCTCACATAGTTTGGAATAGGAGCCCCATTCAAAGTATCCCCCCGATTTCCATGTATCCTTATAGATTTTCCTTGGCTTTAACTATAAGCAAGAGAGAGGAATGAAAAAGTTCATTTGAAAAGCAAGTGAGTGTGCATGGTGAGTTTTCGGTAGTAAGTGTGTCAAGGTTCTTCTATTGTGGAGGGAGAAAAGAAAGTGAGCCTCTAAAAAAACATGAATTACAAACATCCACAGAATAGTACAGATGAAAGAAAACATGAATTACAAACATCCATAGAATAGTCTTACAAATATTTATAATCCATGCATGAAGAACATACTAGACATGAGGCTTCTGATATTAAGTAAAAGTTCCAAGACACATGTATACAATGAACACCAAAATCTCTAATAGTGGAACATTGGAGCCACTATTTTCTCCCTAAAAGAACTAGCTTGTCTCTCTATTCCTTGTGAGAGGAGCCAAGGTGAAAACTCCTTTGCTCATATAATGAGGGTGTACATATAACAAAGAGGTGATGCTTCACCTTCCTTGTGACTCTTTGACTACCCCCATGACTATTTGACTTCCTATGACATTTTTTTTTTTTTGTAATGCTTAGCAGGACCATCTATTTTCTATTATATATATAAGATAAATTTACACCACATGGTTTTATCTGGTGGCCTCAACTTGCCCCGAGGGGAAACCGAGTATGTTGGCCATCGATCGACATTATACGCCATCCAAAAACATAACTTATTTAGTCTTTCTAGAAAGGCTAGGTAAGTTTCAGTCTCATGACCACAAACTGTATAACTATGACAAATGACATAAACAACTAGAAATTTAAATTCTATCCGCATAAACAAAAACTAATGATCCAGGTGGATCTTTAGATACAATGGAATGGAAAATCTTAGAAATCAAAGTGCTTAGAATGA
Source organism: Pinus taeda (assembly GCA_000404065.3). Taxonomy (NCBI): domain Eukaryota; kingdom Viridiplantae; phylum Streptophyta; class Pinopsida; order Pinales; family Pinaceae; genus Pinus; species Pinus taeda. The sequence continues at coordinate 32,775 of APFE030471968.1, read as the reverse complement.
AGTCAACTTAAGACCAGAGCATAGATCTCATCATCCTAATTCCAACGATGCAAATGGTACTTCAATCCGAGTCCGGATGGTGAAATTACCACGAAACGAAGGTTGCTTTGTTCCTTAAGGAAATGAGGATTTTTCCTTTAAAAATGGGTTTTAAGCCTTAAAGGCAAAATCACAATTGGAGGATTCATGGAGGCAGACTTAAGAAGGGTGCACAGGGACCCCCAATCATCGATCTCTGATTAATTCGGACCGGTGGCCAGAGGGCAATCGGGTTGGAGGAAGATCTTATATATATGTATCGGCGCAGGCAGAGTGATCGACGATGAAACGATCAACAGGTTCATTATCGAGACACCGAAGCGATATATGAGCGAGATGCCGATGTGATCGGCTGACACCAATATTGGCGATCGGTGAGTGGTGGTCGACATTTCCCTAGATTACAAGACCTTAGAGACAACGATACGCCGATTGCGATGTCAGGCCCAGACCCAATAAGAATATAAGCCCTATTTGATAAATTTTTAAGTCTGGGTAAATGGTTTTTTTGGTCAAATTTTCAATGTTTTTCGGGATTTTTAGAGTCTTATCACCTCAATGATAAAATACCGGTATATAGGTCGGTTACACCCATCGATCCTTCCATGCCACCGGCCTCTATTTTGAACCAGACAACCTCGATTTAAATGGGATTTTTTCCAAAAACCCATTATAAAAAAATGATGGTTGGAAGAGCAAGGGGGAGGGGAATTTCAGCATGCTGTTTCATGGGAGAAGAGCCTTTCGGCGATTGATAGCACATCTTGTCTATTTGGACAAGTTTTACATGTGTTCAACCCCTCTCATTACCACAGACGCATTTGTGTTGCCCACTTCTTCATCTGAGGTCTCTATTTCACAACCCTTAGTCAGAATGGATGTATAAGCTTCTTGTATGCAGTTAATGATTGTAATTCTCTTCTTTCATGCCATCTAATATAAAGGCATCCCCATTGTTTGAGATAGGCCCAAAGACATAGTCCAAATTGGACGAACTCTGTTATCAAGCCTTGGTGTCTTCTTTTTGTGCTTTCTTCTTCATTTCTTGTGTGCACATTAAAATTCTATGTTAAGCTGCAATTTGTGCATGTGATTCTTTTCATACATATATAAGCGAAAGTATCCTGGATCAAGTGGTATCAGAGCAGGGATTTTCAGATGTGAATTTCATGTTTGTATGCTAACAAGAAACAAGCTTCAATGAGGTGAAGGGGAACTAGAACCTTTTGATCCTGAAGCAGGGGGTTCACTTCGAAGAAGAAACATGGCTGGAGATGAAGCTCATATTGAAGAGGAGCATAATTTCAAAAAGACCTTATACTCAATGGTATAGAATGTCAGTAAGTTGGTTTTAAGGCTGGACAGAGCTGAGGGAAGAATTACAAAAGAACTAGGTCCAACACATGGAGATGGTGGAGGAGACCCCCGTCCTTCTCCTCTCGTGAATGAAGGTTCTTCTTCCCCTCACCATCATAATCCCAGAAGTCCTAGGGACGCATCTAAGAAACCTTTCTTTAAATTAGATGTTAAATTTGATCTTCCTATGTTTAATGGTGAAAGTAACATAGAAAATCTTAATAATTGGATTAGGCAGATTGAGGTCTACTGCAAGATTCAATAGATCATGGAGGACAAGGCAAAGATCTAGCTGGCCTCTCTACGATTGAGCAACACTGCTCTCGTTTGGTGGAAGAGAAAATTACAGAGTAGTAAGAATGTGGGTAAGCTCTTTTCCTCATGGCCCGATTTTGTTTTTGCATTAAAGGAACAATTTTATCCTTTAGGATACAAGCAAAGAGCCTTGATGAATTAACAGTATTTAAGGCAAGGTAAAGGGCAGGATATTCAAAGTTTTACAGAAGAATTTAGGAAGAAAGAACTGAATTTAGGTATTGCACTTGATACACCTGAAGTTGTAACTAAGTATATTGGCTCACTACATAGTTATATTAGACATTCATTGTTGTTTTTTGAACCAACCACTATTGATTAAGCCAACGTAAAAGTAATTCATATTGAGAACAGGGGCAAAAATGAAAGAGATGATCAGCCCAAAACGCCATCGTTCAAACCTCCCAATGTAAAATCCAAATCAAAATGGAAAGGGAAGGAGAAGAAAATAGCAGCAACCAAAGAAGGAAAGTGACCTTATTGCAATTATTGCAAGAAGGAAGGCCACGATGACGAGCACTGTTGGAAGCAACACCCAGGAAAGCATCCAAAGAAGTATGGAGGAAAAGGGAAGCAAAAGACAATGGCAGCGGCACAGCAAGACCTTGGATCAGATTTGGGAGATGAAGCACTAATGGCAGCAGTGGGAACAAAAGGTACTCTTACCACTCATGTTAATTTTGAATCGCATGAAGGCACCAGTTCTGTAGATGAGTCCCTTTCGAATGACCAAAAAAGAATTGAATTATTTCATATCAGAGTTGTAGTAAATTATACCAAAGTTGAAACTTTGTTTGATACTAGGTCCCAAGCAAACTTAATTGCAGAATCCCTAGTAAAGAAGCTTGGCTTAGAGGAAAAACCACACTCGAAACCTTACCCGCTGGGATGGATACATGATAAAGCGAAATTGAATGTAACCCAACAATGCAAGGTCAATTTTGTGATTGCGTCTAAGTTAGTAGACGAAGTAGAATTGGAAGTAATACCACTGGATATCTTTGGCATGGTGTTAGGGAGCCCATACATGTATGATAGAAAGGCAGTCTTGTTCCGTCATGAGAACAAATATCAAATCATCAAGGATGGGGTTAAATATATAGTGAGGGTTCATCAAAATGAAATTAATGCCAGCCTTGTAAGCGCTGGACAAATGAAAAGACTGGTGAATTTCAGTAAAGGATGCATGCTTATGGTTGTAAGGGAGAAGGAGGCAAAATTTGCTGATGCGTTCTAGAGCTACGATCGAGAGCATAAACAGGAATTGACTGAATTGATTTCTAATTATGACGAGCTGTTTCAGGAACCGAATGGATTACCTCCGAAGAGGGAAATCCAACATGAAATCCATCTACAACATGATGTCCCTTTGCCAAATATTAGCATGTACAGGATGTCAGCAATTGAGATGGAAGAAACCAAGAGGCAAGTGCAGGAATTGTTGGACCAAGGAGTCATCAGGCCGAGCACCTCTCTATGTGGCTCGCCGATTGTTTTATGCCAAATAAAGACGATACCTGGAGGATGCGCGTAGACTACTACGCGCTCAAAAAGATCATGGTGAAAAATTGCTATCCCCTTCCACACATAGATGATTTATTAGACCAATTAAAAAGTGTTGTTTATTTCACAAAGTTGGATTTGCATAGTGGCTATCACAAGGTCAGAATTGCAGAGCAGGATGTGTGGAAAACCACCTTCAAGACGAAGCATGGGTTGTTCAAATGGATGGTGATACCATTCGGGCTTTGCAACGCTCCAGCCACCTTTATGCGAGTCATGAATGATATATTTCAGCCTTTCATTGATGATTTTGTTCTTGTATATTTAGATGATATACTAGTATTTAGCAAGAGTTGGGTTGATCATGTGTGTCATGTAAAAAAAGTGCTTGATGTACTAAAAAAAGAAAAACGCTTTGTAAAATTGTCAAAGTGTGAGTTCAGGAAAACCTCTTTGGGTTATCTAGGTCATATTGTTGGCCATGGTCAGTTAAAGATTGATCCGTCAAAAGTTGAAGCAATTGTAAAGTGGCCTAAGCCTACTAGTGTAACCAAGGTCTGTAGCTTTCTAAGTGCAGTCCAATATTGGAGGAGAGTTATTGCTAATTTCTCTATTATTGCAGCACCTTTGCACACATTGACAAGTGTGAAACAAGTCTTCCAATGGGGAAGTAGACAACAGAAGTCCTTCGAACATTGAAGGAAAAGATCAACACTGAGCTAGTCTTAGCCTTACCCGATCTCCAACAGCCATTTGAGATCAAAACTGATGCCAGCAGTTATGCCATGGGAGTTGTACTGATGCAGCAAAAGAAGCCAATTTTTTACCATTCTGAGAAGTTTTCTCAAGCTGTGGTAAACTATCCCACCTATGGCAAGGAGCTTTATGCCTTGGTGCAGAGTGTGAAAAAGTGGAAACACTACCTGATCGGCAAGGAGACCAGCATCCATACAGATCATTAGCCCTTTCAATACCTTCAATCACAAACCAAGTTGTAGCAATCTCGTCATTTCATGTGAATGGGATTTCTTCAACAGTTTCATCTAGTAATTAAGTATAAGAAGGTAACTAGCAATAAAGTGGCCAATATGTTATCTTGCCCTCCTATTTATGCTTTTGTTATTTTTCATAATGCTTCATTATCTTTTGAGAGTTATGTTGAACAATATGCTAACGATGATGACTTTAAGGAGATTTATGCAAAAGTAACCCATGGTTCACAGGTGGACAATTATCACTTGCAGGGGAAATTGTTGTATCACCTTGGTAAATTGTGTATTCCCACAAGGGAAAGAGTACATGTAATTCGAGAGGCCCACACTTCTCTTGTGTCTGGAAACTTTGGTGTCGAAAAGACTTCATGTCATGTACAAAGATTTTGTTTTTGCCCTCATATGAAAAACATTGTGACTCGCTATGTGAAGGGTTATTTGATGTGTTATGTTTCAAAGACCTCTAATAAGAAACTTGGACTCTAAACACCACTCCCTATTCCGATTCGTCCATGGGAAAGTGTGTTAATGGAGTTTGTAGGAGGTTTACCTTTGTCTAGGAAGAGTTGCAACTATTTGTATGTCATCATTGACCATTTTAGAAAAATGTGTATTCTTATGCCTTGTAAAAAACAGATTACTACAAAGTAGACTGCTTCTTCTTTTCTTTCAGCATGTTTGGGTCCACTTTGGATTACCCACATCAATTGTGTTAGATCAGGACTCTTGCTTCCTTGGAGAGTTTTGGACCAATTTGTGGAGGATGATGGACACCAAATTGAAAAGAAGCACGACATTTCATCTGCAGACCGACGGACAGACAAAGGTTGTTAACTGTACTGTGGTACATTTGTTACGAGGCTATTGTGGGAAACATCCCAAGTTGTGGGATGAGCATCTCCCTTATGTACAAAATTCCTACAACCGAGCAGTGCATTCATCTACACAACGTTCACCATTCGAGACATGTTTTGGTTACCTACCAAAGGACCCTTTTGATATGGTCTTTGGAAGGGAAGATGGCTCCAATGGACATAATGATAGGGACAAAGCTCAACAGTTCATTCAGTGAATCCAATTGATTCACCAAGAAGTGCAAGAGCAGTTGGAGAAAAGTCAAGCCCGTTACAAGGCTTGACATGATAAAAACTGAGTCGACCACCAATTCCAAGTGGGTGACAAAGTGTGGTTCCACATCAACAAAGACAAGATGAAGGGAGAAGGAAAGAAATTGTGACCAATCTGGTATGGACCACTCACCATTTTGGAGAAGATTGGGAACAATGCTTTTCATCTTGACTTGCCAGTATATATGCAGATGTACTAAGTAGTGAATGTGGAGAACCTAAAGCTGTATGAACCACCCTTGATCATGGACACTGATGAGGTGGGAACAGTTCCTACAGTCGATGATTTTGCACCAGAATATCTTGATGAGTTGCCCGAAGACATCATCCTCGACAGAAGAACTAGGACTTCACGATGAGGATATGTAGAATACCTTCGAGTTGGTTTCAAGGGAATGCACCCCAACAAGTCCAGATGGATGGAGAAAGAGAAAGTGAGGGAACAATTCCCTCACTTGCCAATTGACTAATGAAAATCTTTTGGCGGTCCAAAAGCTCCTCAATGGGGAGGATTGATTTAGGTGAATCTTTAAATACAATGACACGGAAAAACTCAGAAATAAAAGTGCTTAGAATGATGTCAACTTAGGACCAGAGCGTAGATCTCATCATCCTAATTCTAATGGTGCAAATGGTACTTCAATCTGAGTCCAGATGGTGAAGTTATCGCGAAAACAAGGTCGCTTTGTTCCTTAAGGAAATGAGGATTTTTCCTTTAAAAATGGGTTTTAAGCCTTAAAGGAAAAATTGCAATCGGAGGATTCATGGAGGTAGACTTAAGAAGGGTACAGTGGAACCCCCTATCACCGATCTCTGATTAAATCGGATCAGTGACCGGAGGGCAATCGGGTCGGAGGAAGATCTTATATATATGTATCGGCACAGGCAGAATGTTTGGTAATGAAACGATTGGCGGGATAGTTATCGAGAAACCGTGGCAATATATGAGTGGGATGCCAATGCGATCGGCCGACGTCAATATTGGTGTTCGAAAATCGGCAGTCAACATTTCCCCAGATTACAGGACCTTAGAGACAGCAATATGCTGATTGCGATGTCAGGCTCGAACCTGATAAGAATATAAGCTCGATTTGATAAATTTTTAAGTCTGGGTAAATGGTTTTTCTGGTTGGATTTTCAGCTTTCTAGGGATTTTTAGAGTCTTATTGCCTCAACGATAAAAGACCATTTTATGGGTTGGTTACGCCCAACGATCCTTCCATGCCATTGGCCTCTATTGTGAACCAGACAACCCCGATTTAAATGGAATTCTGTCCAAAAACCCATTATAAAAACATGATGGTTGGAAGAGAAAGGGGGAGGGGAATTTCAGCACGTTGTTTCATGGGAGAAGAGCCTTCAGGCGATTGATAGTGCATCCTGTCTGTTTGGAAAATTTTTACATGTGTCCAGCCCCTCTCATTACCACAGACGCATTGGTGTTGCCCACTTCTTCATCTGAGGTCTCTATTTCACAGCCATTAGTCAGAATGGAGGTATAAGCCTCTTATATGTAGTAGATGATTGTAATTCTCTTCTTTTATGCCATTTAATATAAAGGCCTCCCCATTGTTCGAGTTAGGCTCGGAGACGTAGTCCGAATTGGATGAACTCCGTTATCAAGCCTTGGTGTCTTCCTTTTGTGCCTTTATGTACTTTCTTCTTCTTTTCTTGTGTGCACATTAAAATTCTATGTTAAGCTACAATTTGTATGTGTGATTCTTTTCATACATCTATAAGCGAAAGCATCCTGGATCAACTAAGTATAGGAAGACTAATCTTTCTTCACATTCTACTCCTTAGAGTCTAAGGTTATTGGGGTAGGATCATCATTGGTTGCTTTTGGCATTCCAAAAAGCTCCACAACGCAAGGGATGCGACGGTCAATCCGGTCCATCCTAATGTCCTATTTGTGTAGCTGAAATAGGATCTTCTCCATGTCTTTTTTGTAAATGGGAAGGCCTTGTAGTGTAACTGCCATCCCCACAAAAAATTAATCCAATGCTTTTCCTAGCAGAATTTTCATCAGGAAATAGAGGTATAGGGTGTGCTTGAATTGTGTAATTCACCCTCTTATGGTTCTTGGGTCAGGAACCATTGATCTCTAGACTTCTATTTCATCATCCAATTCCAGTTCATTCTCTACCTGGTCTTCCCAATCATCTATCAGGTTTTGGATGCCCTTGTTGGTTTCCTCCTTGTATGCCATGGTTGCCTCGGCTATGAAGTGCTCGATGGGCTTACGACCCCTATGGCCTTCTACCGTGCTTGATCGCTTGGTTGCCCAGGGTTTCGGGCCCTTGTTGCCACAACCTCAACCATGTCTTAATGGAGCCATACCCTATCAAATTGTAACCTGTATACATTCCCACATTGTTAGTTGCACTAAATCATTCATTTCAACACAACACAACTACATTAACCATTCTTCACTGCTGTTCCTAGCCTGTGACAGGCAAACATATCCTTGTGCCCATAGGTGATCAATGGAAGTGGGAGGGGAGTAGGATTCCCTTGGTTTATTTCCTTGTCTCTCGCCCTTGCCACTATTCAGAGATTGGTCACCCCCATGCGGCCATAACCTAGCTCTCAGACCTATATGGAGCCAGGTATTTATTATGCTATCATGCCTGCAAACCCTTGCCTGTGCCAGTGATGTCCTGTCCACTTTCTTCTCGCCTCTCTTCCTCTCAGGCCACCCAGGGTCCCTGACTACTCCCGTATGGTTATGCATTGCCATTTTCTTAGGTTTTCTTAGTCCATTTCCCACCCTACTTGTGTCCCAACCCCCTGCATATGCCATTCCTTTCCATGCTTAGTTTTACATAGTTGCCCAAGCAAGGCTTTCCCATTAATCCTTTGGCCCTCGAGCTAGTCATTCGAGTCAGGTTAGGTATCTACACTTCACTTGGTATCCATCATCCCATAGCCCCTGATTTTGCTTGAAAGCAAAATTAAAATAGTGAAAAGACGAGCCATAGCTACCCCTTGCCTTCCCTAGTTTCTCCCTAGCTGGGTTAAGCTTCATTGGGGTGGCCTTGTGCCTCTCCCGCCTCCCCAGTGACTCTCCCACCACCTCATGGACTTTCCCCCAGACCCCGACCAACACTTATGAATTGAACAAGGCCAGGACCAATCTACATACCCAAGAGCCGACACTTGTCCACAAACTTGTTTTCTTTTCCTCCCTCCCACTCTGTAGCTCCTACCTTTACCACTATACCATTCACCTCCACTACATGTCGAATAACTCTTCCCACTCCACCACCTTCCCTTAAGTCCCCCTCTACCACCTTTCCAGCCCACCTCCCATGCATTCAAGGCAGAGGACACCGCACTCCTTGCCTTGAGCATGTGGAGTGTGGATGCAATGAATTTTATTGTATTGACCATGTCAACTCAGGCCTGGTGCCTCTGACACCACCCTCATCCCGATCGGGAGTATGACTTTTTTACTTTACATGACTCTTCATATTCTAAATGTGTCCTTTAGACTTCCACTTTAAAATACATTTTCCAATTAGAATTACATTATCCACAAATGATATGGCACATGATTACTCGTGATAGGACATGACATGGAATTGATGACATGGACTGCATGATGATGTGGTAGTGCCAAGTTATCCTTCTTACTAATTCTTTCTTTCTGTCTTCAATAAGAGATGTGTATAATGAATGATATTCATGAGAGATATGATTTCTTCTTTGTATATACCCTCCACAGGGTTGTAAATAAGATGGTTTCTTCATGCAGACCTGATCTTTGATATTTTGTTGTAGCCCAACATTCCTTCATATTCTTTTCTGATGATATTCTTATCTCTTCAGCTCCACATGTGTCTTCTATCATGTCCTCCTTCTCTATCTCCTTCTTCATAGTCTTTCCATAACATGCTAGAGTTCCTGCATCTGAAATCCACTCATCACGAGATGAAATCAATATGATAAAACCCTAGTCTAAGATGCTACATGATAATCCACTGACTGAGCCGGAACCGAGTGGAAAGTTGAGGGAGAGGCTCACTGACTGTGCAATTTTTCCACTCACACAGTCAAGGGTTAGGCTTGAGCCTCGAGATTGCACAATGCGTAGTTCATACTTGGATTGAATAAAGAGATTGCACAATTGGGGAGCTCAGGGAGTCAAGTTGAGGGCTTGAAAACTAATTTTTCCCATTGCACAGCTTTGGAAGTTCAAGGATCCTAGGTGATTGTGTAGTTGCGCAGTTCAAATACTCAGGGTTTGGGCTTGAGCTTAGAGACTGTGCAGTGTGAAGTTGGGGCTAGGCTGGAGGGTTGAATTGCGCAATTTTGGAGGCCAAGGCTCGGGCTTGAGCACTAAAATTTTGTAGTCTACAGTCTTGGAAGGCAAGAACTACACATTGTGAAATGTCAAGAGGAAAGGTTGTAGCTTTAGGCCTAGGATTGCACAATGCGCTGTTCGGGAAGTCTGAATGAGGCTAAGTTGCTAGGAATTTTCTGAAAGTTGGCTAAGTGTGGGATCAGTGAAAATGATGTGAACAATGATAGGACTTAACTATGATAACACACTTCGACACTTGATGAGACAAGATAGATCATTCAGAACACATGATCACATACTTCCCTTAGTTTGACAACTTACGACAAGTGCGATACTAAAGGTACACTCTGTGACAATTGTGACGACACTTGTATGACAATGCTTGAAACTTTGGAAATGAGTGTGATGAATGTTTACACGGTAAGATAGACTCATTTACACAATTAGAACATCTTGAAACCACCAAAAAAATCTTATGTACATTGCACGACACTTAACATGTTATAAGATGACAAGTGCTAAAGTGCGAACGATGCTTGCGATATGTGAACGTAAGTCAAAGAAACACATGGCAGGGTGGAGGTAACATGAAAATGACATTAATTATAGTGAAAGCAAGAAAAAGTGACAACCAAAAACATGAAATCGACACTCGCAAAACAAGGTGCACGATAGTGATAGTTTGCAAAAATCATTGAAATAGAGGTACAAATGCAGCTAGAAGTGAGAAATTGTTGATGCCAGTGTGCACTGACTATCGGCATGGATTGGACATCACATAGACATAGCCTTTATGGATTGTGTTATGCGTGTTCAAACTTGCATAAAAGAATGAGCTCATGAAATTGTTGTAGACTTAGCATGTTTGAGAAAGTACCCTCGATACTTCCAATCCAAGAAGGGAGCTCAAAATCATCAACTAACCAAGAAGTGAATAGGGAACGACTGATCGCAAGATATGGATTAGGTTCCAAAATTTGAGTGTAAGCAAAATTTTGGAGGGTGTTTGTCGCAATGACAACACAACTATAGTTAGCCCCTTCAACATTCCAATCATGTTTGAAAATTTGTTGGAATATTCTCTAGTTCTTGATCAAGCTTCCTTGTATAGATCTAGAGACATCAGACTATCATTCTGATCCCAGCAGGGGTGTACACCCATTTCTTTCAAAACATTGAACCTGGAATTAAACAAATAAACTTCCTTTTTAACAATTAGATGTCTATCCCATATTTATTATATGAAGTTCCTTTTATTCAAAACATTATTAACTTCCATAATTTCGTATGTCCCATCATTCACACTTAGGGTTATCAATTGTTCTCAATTTCGAGTATTGAGAAACTTTAATATTTTAGTAGAAATCTGTGGTTTGTCTCCTAATTCTTTATGGATAATTTCAACAACCTATATAGCATGGTATTGTGCTATTCAACAACCACCCCCCCCCCATTTATAAATAATAGTTAATATTTCTATAATTATTGGGATCTTAAAAAATTCTCAAATAATAAATTTAGCAGTTAGGCATTTTCTTGTTATTTTTAGAATAAAGCAAGATATCAAGATAAAACCCTTTGAAAAGCTAGCAAATGCTCACCTTTTCGCATATCGCACGATAAAATGTGTCAAAATCCCTGTTAACGACCAAAACTCGCGAAAAGCGATCAAAAGGGATTACCATGCTTAACCTCAAAACTATTAGGCTTTTTCATTTGAACTAAGTCCTAAGAATTTCTTATTAAATAAGGCCTGCATCACATATCACAACTTACAATTGGCGCACACTCATAAAGTATCTTTAACCATGCGATATGCGATATTGTGATGACATGGTCACCCTTATCGCAGCACATTGGAACCCCTTAGGAAAGGTCTGAAACCTTACCAACCATGCAATATTGCGAAATGCGATAGAAGCCTGGACCTAATTGCCAACTATGTTATAAAAAACACTCAAGTCCGCCGCTCAATTAAAAAGGCTTTATAAAGGAAATCCTATTGAAAAAGTTGTGTTTTGAAAAAAATAAAGAACATCCCGCATTTTGCATCCCGCAGAAACCAAAGGAATGTTAAAGAAAGCGCACACACAAAATGTGATTTGCGATATTGCATCGCAATCGCAAAATTGACATTTTCGCAGTTAAAAAGCCCGCCACCCTAATAAGTTTCTTTCCTGACTTACGATGCAAAAAATTAATGAGAAATAAAGCTAGGGATAAGGAACCATTAGTGGGCATTTAGTACGGGTTAATGGCATTTACGTTTGAAAAGCCACTGACGTGATACGATACCTTCTCACTTCCATTTAATAAAAACTCCTTTCTTGTCACCTTTTCAAGGTTATCTGTATCATTAATTCTTATGTTCATTCTTACTTATATTTATCTAGTACTTTCTTATTTGCTCCATTTTCAGGAACAATCTGCAACAAGAGTCGTTGGGAGCAATGGAAAAGAGGGGAAGGCAGCTGCATCTAAAAAATCAGAAATGATCCCTCTATTCTCTGATACTACATGTAGCAAAGACAGAGGAACCTCAACATGGGAGGCCATGTATGATTTATTATAAGAGGAGAAACCAAGACCTTTGGTAACAAAGGCCACAATCGATGGTCATGTTTCCTCCGTCGCCACCTTCTTCGAGACAACATGCTCATTTCTGCACCACATAGCCACAAGACCGAAGATAATTCCATATACATATATGGTTAAGTGGATAATTGATCAGGTGGAAGTCTTGAACAGAGAATTCAAGAATAGCAGGAAGGAGGTTATGGGGTCTATTTCACTAGATAACCTCCAGCTTATGTACAATCTACCAGAGCCACATAATCTCTACAACAAACAATTCCTCAAGAACTTTGTTAAGGAGAATGAAGACCCAGTAGATGTCACGCGGACCTAGACAGAAGACAAAGGCAAGATAAAAATGGATAAGATGTATATGTATTCTACAACATCTATCTCTCCCTCTCATAGTTTTGCAGCATCCATGCTATGTAGAATGTTCGGTAAGCCCAATAGTACCAAAATTTCCCTAGAATGGCTACCATTAATAGATGCAGCCATAAATGCAACAATAATGAATTGGATTTTTTTTTTTTTGATAATTTGGTGAAAGCTATTATGGAGTATAGGAGAAAGAGGAGTGTCTCTTCAAGGGTTTATCCTCCATTTTTCATGAGTGCCTATATAATGGATGCAATCTGTTTTGGCTCCAAATTTCCTATCATGGGATGGAAGTGGACACTGCAAGACCTGCTTCCTATCCATATATATCATAAGAGTATGTGGGAGTCTCATTTTCACCCCCATTTTTACAAACTTGTGAAGGACTTACGTTGCCTATCTAGAAACAAGTGTACAACAGAAATTCCCCTAGGTTCTCTAGAGAAGCTGAAGTAGATATCCTACCTGTAGCCAAATGGTTTGGGGAGGAGACATTTACATATATCAGAGTATTTGGGATCATTTATTCACCACATGTCCTCCCATACAATGTCCCTGACAAGTTAATGGTTAGGGAGATAGCCTACCAAACAGCAGGGGAAGGTGGCTTGAGCAAAGGATTGAAGGAATAGAAAAAGGCCATTTGGCCTACATTTCTGTTGCAATGTGGTGCGTTTTCACTACATGATTTTGGACATGCATGCAAAGAAGTAGAGATTATGAAATCTCTGAAATTGACTACATTCCCAAGAAGACAATATGACCCAAATGGCACCACCAAAGACTTCACTACTATGGTGAAAGTGAAACCATACACCCATGAGGAAGATGCCTTCAATGACCTCTTCCTACAAAAGGAGACATTTTTAGAAGTGACATATATGGCATCACTACTTTTTCCCCAGATGATCTTTAAGCCTTTCGTGAATATAGGGAGAGGAGATTATTAAAGGTCCCATTGGACCTGCTACAGATTGAACCAATAAGGGAGCCAACTCCCAGTGTAAGCTTAGAGGAAAGCTCCTGTTACACTGAAATTTGTCACCATGACTATCTGCAGTTAATATGGCTCCATCAATAGTCATATTATCCTCCTTGTCAAGCCTTATACCTCTGCTCTCCATGTCAAACTTCAAAAAGAGAGAAAGTCATTAAAAACATGTTTATCTCTGGGTACGCAGGTTCTCTCTACCTTGCTGCCTGCGTGTACGCATCCCAAGCTCATTGTACCTGCGGACTTGTACGCTCTGTAAGTCAAGGGATGGGTGCATACTCCTGTAAAGGTCAAAAGGCGCTAGTTTCATCTTAAAAAAGTTACTTGTGGTCATTTCTAGAGCATTCTAGAAGATTGTTTGACGTGTATTGAGCGCCTCCAGATGGTTCATGCATCCCTATGAAAGAGGAACTTATCGCATCAAGAGAGGAGCTACCCCATCCAAAAGAGGGGCTTATCCCATTGATGTTGGACCTGATTAACTTCCTCTAGAACATTATAAAT
>APFE030471963.1:46457-134629 GCA_000404065.3 Pinus taeda | reverse complement strand
TTACCATGAAATGACTCAGGATGTTTGAGAGTGGTTCCGACCTCATTGGATTTCATATGGAGAAAGTAGAATTTTAGACTTCATTCAAAATCCAGCAGACCTATCAGTTTTTCAGGATTTTAGGATTGGGGGATTGCGATGTTTCCATTGAATTTTGTCATGTATTAGGGTATGGAACTCGTATTTAATCAAGAGCACCAAACCAAGAGCTTCTGAATATGTTGCTCCCACTCCCGTTTTCGCTCCCGCTCCCCGCTTTCGCTCCCGCTCCCAATTAACACTGTTCCTGATGATATGGGTCTGGACACCACTGTTGAGTTGGCATTGGCCAACATGGATCTCAATGATCCAGTGCTAGAGCTTGTTAGATTTGATGACTTAGAGGGGTCAACCTCCACACCAGCAGATGCAGAGGCGAATATGGATACAGGGGAGGAGGAGGATGCAGAGTAGAGCAGTAGGGACCATGATGATGAGGACAGTGATGCTGATTCTAATGTTGATTCTAATGCTGATTGATGCCTTGAGGCTTGTATACCTGTAGTTGTTTTATATTTTCTATTTCTATTTGCCATTGGCATTGCACCAACACTACCTATGTAACACATTTTGATTTGATGACTTAATGAGAAAACTACAGTTGTCAATGTGTTTATCTTACTATCTTGTAGTTGTAAGTTGTCTTTCAGTTATGAATTATTAATCATGATTTAATAGATTTATCATTTATGTGACCAGTACCATTGACATGTATTTGAATTTTGTATGTACTATGCATGCTAATAGCTATAGATGAAGATCTATGTTTGAAATCAATACATTTGTATCATTAATTAAAATTTTTGTAAGAAATATCTAATTTTTAATATATATATATATATATAATAAAATAATATATAACGAATCCTACGTGTCCTGTTCCAAGGGGTCAACGTGTCCGAATCCAACACCACGAATCCCAAATCCCGAATCCCCGTGTCAGGTGACTTAGGTTGTAATAGGGTTGGATAATATTCTAAAATTTATTCTTCGCTTTTTAACTTCTAATTGCCTATTGAGGCCTTGATGAAGAATGATAATTGAACAATTCATCCACAATTTATCTCTACTTTCTATTGGCTGATATTTTTTTGTTTATATTACAGCTTTCACTTAATCAAACCACCTAATTTCCTAGCGTTTTTGGGTTTGTCTTCCTTGGATTAATGAAGTTTTTGTCCACAGGCTTACAAACATAAGGACACAAAGGGTGGGAATTTCCAAATTATAAAGGCATGACCAAAAGGAAAAGGACAAACATTTGATTCCCAAATGAAGAAAAAGACACATAGGCCCCACCTAGGAGAGGATTTGTTAACAAAAACAAATGCTAGAAAAAGGCAAGGAACCCTCCAATAAACCAATTCAATTAGATGTATGTGTCCTACACATTAAACCAAGAAGTCAAATTCAAAACTTTTGGTTGGCCCTTCTTCTGGATAGAGAACAACGGTGACAATAGTATTGGACTGGCTAATAATATAATGTGATTAGTCAATGTTGGTAAGTGTCAACTACAATAGAAAGACCAATTAAATCAATTAAATTAAGGGTAGAAAAAGAGATAGGAAAAGAACAATGAACCATTGTGTCAAGTTGGAGAACTTTCAAAAGTCATTGGGCAAAATAGCATGAAATGTCAAATTTTTTGTGCTATATTTTTCTCGCCGTAGGGGGAACATGACCTATATAGTGAAAACATGGTTTCTACCACTAATGAACCCAACTATTTGACTCTTCACCAATATTTCCTTCACAAAATGGGGTAATGATGAAGAGAAATGATGATTGGGTGATTATAAGAAAAGAGGAGGAAGGATGTGCTTCCCTTTTTACCAACAAGTAAACTAGACCTGTGCTCTAACATCGCCTATTGCAACAAAAAGTCAAAGGTAGGCCAAAAGTCTAAATGTTTGTTGAGAGGCCCAAAAAGAGGGCTAAGAGGCTAAAGGGAGGTTGAAACGCCAAAAGAGGGGGCAAGAGATCAAAAAGAGATGCCATGAGGCCAAAAAGGGCAATAGTGAGGTTGAAAGGGAGACCAAGACACCATACTAGGAATAGACCAAAAGAAGAGGTTAGAGATTGAAATGGCATTTGAGAGGTCAAAAATGACCATGCAAGAGCACCAAGCCCCCAAGTTTTTCTAAGCCAACATTTTAGAAAACAACCAATGGACTTGCCACTCATAAAATAGAAAAAAAAACAAGAAAAATTCCCCTCGTTGCATTGGAGGTGCCCAAAAGACGTATTAGAATAACTCAAGGCAAGGAAGCCAAAGTAGGAAGGCTTATGCTCAAGGCATGGAGGGAAGGAAGTGTCAAGAGTGACAAATAGCAAAAGAACAAATGACTAATGTAGGGTTTGGCACATGTGGACCACAAACACACTTTCAACCACAAAGGACAACAAATTATAGATGAGGTAAAGTCATGAAACTATGATAGGCAACACTACAAGAGCAATGGTTCACACTAATTATGACATAAAAGCATGTCATTGGCAAGGCTAAGACTAACTTGGGGATGCAAACAAGCCTAAGAGGTAGGGCACACAATGGTTTTGAGTCAAAGGTTAGTTAGGGTGAGGCATACCATGTGGGCTATGCAAGTGGGCAAGCTATTGCAAGAAATGGAAAACCAAAGAGGGGAGAATGAGCATATGGAGGAAGGTTGGAAAAGAAAGTTGTAATAGCTTCTAGGCTATTAACAATGATAATAGGATAATTACCCTTCTTTATAACCTTCATGGACGATTAATAGATCAATGGAGGCAATGTGCAAAGTAAAGTTGTACAAGTTTCCACGCCACTAACAGTGATAGGAGGATGTAATCTTGCCTATAGAAAGGGATCTACTAAACTACCCCACTTATTAAAAGATATAGAATAAGAGAAAAATAAAGAGGGAACAAAACAATGTAGTAGAGGATTCCCTTAGAAAAGAGCAAAGGCTACAAAGAGAGCAAATCAAGGTGAAAGAAGGAACAACTAAAGAAGCAAGGCCAAGTGAGTATTAGGGATTGGAGCAAAAGTTGTCTTATAGATATAGAGAAAGGAAAAGAGGCCCCACCAACAGGGGTGAGAGTAGGCATGATAATTGTTTAGGTAACGACACTTGTAGTAAAAAATAGAGGAAGGGCATAAGAAATCTAATGCACCAAAGGACGTGGAGAGAGACAAGGTCCTAAAATGAAAAGGAATAAGAAGGCCTCTTTTGTTAGACAATCAGAAAGGCGGAAAGATTTTATTTATATTGATAATTACTTGTGATATTCTTATGTTTCCTTATGTTCCTCTTTTATCTGTAGTTCACCATATAATTATCAAAACAATAACACAAAGATCACAGACACCAGATGTAGGCAAACAACTAGGGGAAACCCAGTCAACAACTCTTCCTTAATAGTTTCACGAGATAATCCAAGACTCTTGACCTAGACATAGTCTTCCTCCACACCAAGGCAGCCTTTTCTTCCTTCTGTAGATGATAACCCTTTCAGTAATAACTTCGACCTAACTTGCAGCAGCAACAGAACTCCAACCCAGCAGTAGCCCAACAAAATCTTCGATCTTCCAGAAGTAACCCAACAATTTTACACATCTCAAAGAGATGTTCTAGAAATCCAATCTTCCAACAATTCTTCTACTTCTTCTGCAACTTCGCACTTTTTCTGCTCCTTCTCTTGGATATCGAACTTGTGTGAGAGATGTCCTCCAAATGAATCAAACTGCTCCAATATATAGCCTTCTGATGAGGTCGAATTACCCTGTTGGAGACCGAATTGATTTCCTTGAGGTCAACTTGGTGTGGACGTGACAAATGACTTATTTTACTCAATATTAATTCTTTTTACATGATTCAAAAGCCCAACAAGGGTCTCTTTAAATGGAAAATGACTCTAATGACTCAGTATAAATCCTAGAAGTCCTCAATGGGGACTTTGACCTAAAACATGATGACCCAAGCATGAAACCCATGCTTTAATAAGTCATAATAATAATTTAAAAAAATATATTTTTCATTCTTTTGATAAATACATTTCATTATAACTCAAATACAATTATGAAGACCGAACCTAGTTACATTCTTCAAAATCTTTCTCAAAACAATGCAATGTGGACTTGAAACCACAAGGGTTAGAAGAGACACTAAAGGATTCACCAATGAAAAAGGCCTTGATGGGAGACAAGGGGAGCAATTATTTAAAAGGGAGGGTAAAGGAACTAGAAAGGCAATGGGAGGGGGGGGGAGGGTTTTTACCTAAAAAGCAATGAATGCAACCCACAAATAGTGGGATTCAACCACAAGGAACCCACTTAAATAATGAACTAGTTCAAGACTCTAATGTGCGGACATAGTGGGGTAACAAAAAATGTAACAAATAGTTCAGAAGTCAAAATACTTGTCACAATCTAAAGGAAGCAGACGGCTCAAGAGCTAGCTTAAGCCAAGTAAGGTCCAAGGTAAATATGAGGACAAGGCAATGATAGGCTAAAAAGATAAGATTTAATAATCTAGGTTGTTGGAGTTGTACTTGTTTTGATGCTTTTTGCTTCATGTTTTCCATGTTTTGCATATGTCATAGTAAAAGAAAAATAATTACTTCATTTATCCACTCCTTTCACATTGGCCTATTATGTTTAGATGACTTAGTAAAAACACCAAACTGAAAGAAGGGGGATAAATTCCTTCACAACCATTGAAAATCCCAAAACAAAATTGAATTGGTTCTTTGGGCCATTGTCTAAGGTGAGTTTAGCAAATATATTATTTCCTACAAATTCATTGACCTCCCCTTGCAAAATATAAATAATTAAGTTGTAAAAATGAGTAGGAAAGAAATATTTTTGCAAGTTTGGATGTCAATCTCATTTATGGCAACAACAAATAATCCAAATAGTAGGCACACAAACAAAGCTTGATTCAAATTAGTTAAACTTTAGGTAGCAAGTAGACAAACCAACCAAGATGCATGACTTGCACTCACGCTTTAAAAAATAATCCATGAGGAAGTGGGATATATGATTGGACAAAAAGTAATCCAAAAGAATTAAATGGGATCTGATAGAAAATGATTGTGTATGGGGATTCATGAGGGAACACATATTTACCTCTCATTTCGGAAAATATATTTGGTAACTAGTTTAAATCTTATAGCATTCAAATATCAAAAGCTTCACTCTGAAAAAACAATGTTTAGTTTGAAAATATGGAGTCTGAAAAAACCAACCATGATTAATGAGGGAAGCATGTATAATAAATCTCATCTTGTTAGTACAAAGATTCAAAGCCTTTGAGCACAAAGTGACTTGAATGAGTGGCGTAAATTTGACATTTTATTTCAAAAAAAAAAATTTGACATTTTATTTAAAAAAGAAAATCCTAAAAGCATCTGGCTAAAATAGAAAGTATATTTATTTGAATTAAGGAAAGCTCCAATGCAAAAGATATAGTCAGACTCAAGATGGATGGACTACGAAGAAGTGAGATTATGATGTGCATCACAACTCATGCTTCTTCATAAATAATCTCTACAACGATGGATGGAGGGAAACGTATTTGAGATTGACTTGAGGACCCTCTTGAAAAACAAACTAAAAGTGCATCTTTTCAATGGATTGGGAGAACAAGACTATAATTGATACAAGGAAAACATTATATGATTTCGCTATTCACGAGATTACAAGCAACACCTACGCAAAAATTAGAGATTACCATGTAATAAAAGTTATAAATTTCAACTTTCGTGTGTTTAGAAAAACTCCCATCACCAATTGAGTTAGGTTGATCACCATGTAGAATATGCACTATGCAAGTCTAGGCCAAATTTGTGAACCCAATTTGCAATTTTTTCAAATCCTTTTCTAGTATAATGTGATTTGATAGGCATTTTTTTATCTTTTTAAAGATGGGTGTGAGTATGGCCAAAATAGTATCTATGCTCAAGTTATGGTGAAAATTCTCTATTATGGTTTACAAATTCACATAGGCTTCGCCATAAAATTACAAAATCAAATTATGATATTAAAATGGTTTTGCGAAATTCACCTAAGCTTTGCTATAAAAGTACAAAATTTTGAATAGCATTTATATAGTTGTTATCTAGAGTTCATCTCTATGACTCCCACAATTGGATAAACACCTATTTTTTTTGTTAAGCTTGGCAGATCCATCCATTTTCTATTATATATAGGCAAATTTACACCACACAGGTTGACCAGGTGGCCTCAACTTTCCCCGAGGGGAAACCAAGTCTATTGGCCACCGATTAGCACTATAAGCCATCCAAAAACAGAATTTTTCAGTCTTTCTAGCCAAGCTAGATAAGTCTCAATCTCATGTCCAGATACTACATAACTCTAAAAACTACGTATGCAACAAGAAAATTAAAAGCTAACCGCATAAACAAAAACTATGCATGGGGAGTCTAGTCTTTCTGCTCATCTGAGACAGAAGCAACAGGAGTAGGATCTTCAGCAGTCGCCCCTGGCATTCCATACATCTCCAAAATGCAAGGGATGTTGTGGTCAATTCGATCCATCCTAATGTCTTTTTTGTGCAACTAGAAGAGGATTTTCTCCATATCTTTTTTATAGTTTGGCAGGCCCTGCACTGTAACCGCCATCCCCACAGAGATTTGTTCCATTGCTTTTCGAAGAAGGCTCATTAAGAAGTACAGATAAAGGGTGTGTTTAAGCTAAGTAATTCTCCCACGGGTATTCCCTAGGTCTAGGACCAACGTCCTCCAATTGTCGAGTTCTTCCTCTGATTCACTTTCCTGCTTAATCTCTGCTTCCCAGTCTTCAATCAGCTTCTGAATTCCCGCGTCTGTCCCGTCTTGGTATGCCGATGTTGCCTCTGCTATGAGGTTCTCGACAGGCTTACGACCCTTGCAAGCTTCTGACATGCTCGGTCCGTTGTCTGTCCAGGGGGCTGGACCTCTCCTACCACGCCCTCGTCCTCTCGCCGCTCGAGCCATAACCTGTGCAATGGAGCCCTATTGACATCCAAACAAAGTTAGGTTCGTCAAACCTTGCTCAGCATCCCATCTATGCCATTCATATAGTGCCGCTCTTACATACTTCTCCGCCTAAGTGTTAAGGTAGCCCAAAGCGTGCAAGTGGCCAAGGGAAGTGGGTTTCAAACTCTTCTCCCAGGGCTCCTCATAGTACCCCTCCCCCTTGCTATGGCTCAATTGTCGATCGTCCCACTACATCTGGAGCCAAGCCCACAGGCTCGTCCAGAGCCTGGCAGGACACCTGCAATTATACCCACTTTTTGCACCCTCAACTAGCAGATGCGAGCCATGGCTTTGCTTGTCCATCCGCCCAAATTGTCGCCCAGGATCCCTAGCTTTGCCCTCAGTGCTGTGAGGGTGCCCAATTTCCCAAGGGTCTCTCTGCATCCTACTTCCATGGCTGAATTCTCATCCCCCTGCCCTCAGCTCTTTCATGCCTCTCTCTTCAACACCCAGCCCCCCAGGAATGGCAATCCCATTATCCCTTATTCCCCTGGCCTCAGAGACTAAGGATAGACCTACATATCTTCTCAGCCCGCATTTTCCAATTCCGCAGCCAAGGTTTCGGTTCGATTGGGATAGAATCAGAAAGCAGAACCAGGCCATGGCATACCCTTTCCGCCCCCAATGCATCCCATACAAAGCTAATCCCCATTGCAACGACCGCTTGCCCTTCCCTTCCCCCCAGCAGAACCCTAGCCAAATCATGGAATCAATACAGGAGCAGGGCCAAATTACATATCAGGAATCCATTTCTTGTCTGCAGAGGTCCCTTGCTTGCCTTCGCCCCTCCCCAACTCCGAGTCACCTCTCGTCTCCACAGCTGCTCTCTCCTATCCCGCACGTCGAATGCCTTAACCTTCTCCACCACCCTTCCTTATTTCTCTCTACCACCTTGCCCACTCACCATCCATGCATTCATTCTGAAGGACACCACACCCCCTGCCTTGAGCATGTGGGGGCAGCGGTCGTTATGGCCTTCGTACTACCCATATCACATCCCAGCCTGGCCTCTCTAACATCGACCCACATCCCGATCGGGAGCTTGGATTGCCTAGTTTTGGCTTTCTTGGCTCTACCTGACGTCTTGGGCCAAAATTGCCTCCAGGGTTTCAGATGTTGTATCCCATGGTCGAACCGGCCATTGCTTTTCCATCCTGTCCTGTTGATGGTTGCATCGCCAATTAACCAAGAAATTGGCCCCTTTGTTTCCATCTCTCCGGACATGTTTGACCTATATATAGTCAAATTTGGGAATGATTTCTCCTATCTCCTAGATAAGTCTTGCAGTCCTCCAGCTTTGGCTAAGTTTGTCCCACTTAGTGCCATTGTTTAATTTTGCCACTGTATTTATAACTAAGCTTGAGTCCCCTTCCACTTCCAAGTTTCTATATCCCATTCTGACAGCTATTAAGAGGCCCTGTCGTACTGCAGCAAACTCTGCCTCGTTGTTACTGGAAATCCCACAGCACTCTACATAGATGAGACGAGTGTTAGCCTGGGGATCTCTAAAGAGACTACCAAGACCTGCCTCTCCAAGTTTTCCTTTGGAAGCCCCATCAAAGTTAAGTTTTATGAACCCTTCTTCCAGGGGGGTAAAATGGGACCCGGAGGTCATGCCCACATTGCTTGTCTTCCATGCTTTGGTATCGATCATCCTCGGGGCTAGATTTAGCTTTTGTAAGGTTCGGGCTTCTTGGGGCGGCACTTGCCAGTCCTCTTTGTGCCATGTTTCTACCAGGATTGTTTCCCTTATATTCTGGACAATACCTTCCCATACTTTTTCCTGCGGAGTTACTTTGTTCTTGAAGATTCTATGAATTCGTTCCTTCCATATGGCCCAGAGGGTGAATCCTAGGCCTAGGCTCCAAGCCCAGTTTACTACAGGGCTGGAATAGATAGGATTCTGCCACAGGAGAATTGTTCCTTTGATATTGTTTTGGTGTTTGTCCATCCTTTCAAAAACTCCTTGCATTTGCCTCCACTTCTACTCCACAAACTAGCAAGTGTTGAGGATATGTTCCATGTCTTCTTAGTGTTGGTGGCATAGCCAGCAGAAGGAGGGCCCCTGGAAGCCTCATTTCTGCAACTGATCCCAGGTCAATATGTGTCCTTTACTAACCATCCTTTGGCCAACACCCACCTTTCCAGATTTTTTTCCATATGATATCTTGCCCTTCCTGTTCTTGTCTAACGTGGATATCGTAGGCTTTGCTTATGGTGAAGGTACCTTTAGTGGTGTGGCCCCATCTCAAGATGCCTAGATCTTAACAGATCGTTTTTTGCCTTGTCCTTAGTTCTTTGTCTAGGTTTTCCCATTGATTTGTTTCTGCCACTTGTTCCCAATCATCTTTTGTCTTCCATGTCTAACTTTCCGCACCTTGTTCTTCCTTCCAGTAATGTTTCACCACATGCATATTATTATCCCTGGTTTGCTGGTATATTTCCCTGAGTTCCTATCTTTCCACCATTTTTTCCCTTTGCTGCCAAGATTTCGTCCAAAATCGGGTCGTTTTGCCATTGCGAACCTCCCAGAAGGCATGCTGCTGGATAAGGTGTTTGTTCCTGGCTGCCAGACTCCACACCATAGATCCCTTGGGAGCGTCTTGATATCTTAGGATATCCTTAGTTCTCACTAGCATGTTGTACTTCTAATTCCATATTTGTTTCCATAGATCTACTCCCCCACCCATCCAATTGGATAAACACCTATTAAAATACTAAATACTTCACAATTTCTCATAAAAATAAAATGAAAAAATATTTAAACAATGGATAATTATTCACATCCAAATCCCCTATCCAACATGATAATTATTGCCAAAATATCTTTACCACATTGAAAAACAAATAGTCGTATTTAATTGTGAAAAAATAAGGATTCTTTACTCTATCAATGATCAATGGCTACATTTATGACATCAAATTATTGGGGTGAAGATGAATTTAAAATGCTAGTCTCTCTCTGAGCAAAGATGAATTTACAAACCTAGTATCTTTGGGGACTTCAGGTGGCATCTAGTTCTCCTCATCCTAACAAAGTTGTGCACCACAAAATCCAAGCTTACACACAAAGTAGCACTAACCGACCTCATCCCAATCATGACCACCCACACTAATTTTTCTGACCCAAAGAGGGAATATGAGATGCTGAAAAATGATGGACATTTAACAATCTTTAGGGAAAACATCTCAAATAAATGAGCAAACTGAAATTTGACATGCACAATACATGACATTAATACATTTACATAGTTGGCCAATGTAATCATCTATATCATTTAGTGAAATTTCAACAAAAATATTTCTAAATAATAGTTTTAACCACCAATTAAATTAATAGAAAATTAGCAATAGGAAGAATAACCTAATAACCTATGGAGTTAGTTATAGAATAACCATCTGAACAATGAATATGAAAAAAATGTCTACTACCTGATTTTGACTGGTAGTCTGATCGTATTATTTATCAGCATTTCTGCTTCTTCGGCATGTGATCTTATCTTTGCAATGACTGGAAAGAAAGATTGAAAAGGAATCAATCTCCAAAGTGATAACAATTATATATAGATGATATAATCAACCAAAATAAACAAACTTACTTAGGAAAAACATTGGACAGTTTTTATTTTATTGAAATAAAACATCCCTTGTCTCATCTTTTTCGTCGAACCTGTAACCTATTGCAAATCAGAGTTCATTTCAAATCATAAATCAAGCCAAAATAAATAACAAAGAACTATCAAAGAAATTAAAAACAAATAAGCACCATTTTGAAATGAAATAGTCAATAAAACCATTTATTTTATGATTGAAATAATCATAGAAAAAAGTTTAACCTCTCCTAAACTATGAAACAACTCTTACAAATAAAACTCTTACAGCTATAAGCATATTAATCCACCAAGCAAAATCATCTATCAAGGTCCTCCACTCCAATGGGTTTCATCTCTACCCATCCTTCTTCCCTTCCGTAGTACATCCTGCCATAAAACAAATCCCCCAATCAAACAAATGCAAATACACAAGTAAAACAACTCACAATATGCTATTAATCTATATAACTTCTGGTTAACCTTACTTAGGAATATTTTTAGTGAAATTTGGTAGAACAGATTTCTAAATAGTTATTTTACATCTGTTTAGCAAGACTTTTTCACTGGCTTAACCCCATCTTCTATGGGTTAGCGGTTCACCTAGCTGGAAAGTACAGAAAAGGCTGCATGGATATGGCACATACCTACGCCATCTTCACACAAAATGAATATTAAAAGATCTTATGTAAACCACCAAAATGTCGTAATCTCACAGCCTGGCCCCCCTGTCCACCAAAATGTCGTAATCTCACAGCCTGACCCCCCTGTCCTCAATTTCACTGACAAAATAAGTACGAAAGGCTTTCGTGTCCTCTTTTTCCTCCGAGACACCCAAGTAAGTATTCTTCATCCATTCCCCTGCAATTCCACTGCAAACGATTTGTGAGCAGGAGAGATAAGTATAGAGTCACGGCTCAAAAAAAACCAAAACAAACCTGAGCTGTCATCTTCGATTCCTAGTGGCGAGCCCGGCTCTTAACCTCTTTACCTGTTTCAAGTATTAACCAACATGCAAGCAACTGCCAAAAAAATATGAAAAGCTGCAAATGGTCTATATCATAGGACAACTATCGCTGCTCTGTGCAAAAAATTAAAGCCCTATGAGTGTTAAATAATAGATAAAAACGTTTAAACTCCAGAACCCTATCAATGATATCGAGAAACATCAATTTAGACTATATGCAACAATATAAAATATAAATGCCCCAGCAAACAATGAGCATAGGGCAATACTGAATAACTCTACGGGGTTAGCTTTGCCTGAGGCATACTTATCGTATATAGATTTAGAGTATAAGTCTATTTTCTAAGTAATCTAAGAAATGATGGGATGCCTGTCTACGTATATATTGAGGAACGGGAAAGGAAGAATCGATACTGCTTCTTACCTACTATTGCTTGCTTGACATAATAAAAAAATGAATAAGACAAAAAGGTGTACGAACATCCTTTGACACTCTCGTACTCTTCTCCAGCATGTGTTGTCATCTCCCCAGTGCACTGACAAACATTTAAAGTTTAACCACCATCTTAGACAGAGTTGACAGAGAAACCCAAGGATAAAGAGATATAGAAAGAAAAATGAGAAAACACATTACAGATTCAGAAACCGTAGCTTATTGTCTCATATTCTCCCTCCATGGCGAGCCCTTCTCTACTCCTGTTGCAAATTTATCAAGCAGGTCGAAACCATGAAGCAAGAACCGCCAAATAGAATAAAAGCATAGTCTCTACCGTGATAGCTCTTGCAATTTTCCACGGCTTCACTGTGAAATAGAAACAATGAATAAAAACTGTTGAACAGTTTAAGTTATCTGCATAGCCATTGTCTACCAGTCGACTTTTAACTGTACAAACTTACTAACTAAATATGCTGAAAAACTTTTCAAATGCATACCTGCTCCTCCAATTCAATGGATAATAAGCAATTCATCTCTAGCATTCTTCTCCTCTGCCTAACAAAAAAAAATATATATATATATATCTTGGGCAAACAATGCAAGAAGACAGGAAAAAAACAATCAAAACGGAAAATCAAAGGAAAAACCTGTAAAATCCAAAATGCATGGCCATGCAACAGAGGAAACAAACATAGACCGGAAACAAGGCCGCAATGCAGAGGAGAAAAGAAAAATATGAGATGAATGTAGGAGATTGTCTTATATACTCTAGCTTTCAAACGGTCCCAATGTCTCTGAACTGATAGCCTTTTGGGAGGGGTGGACATGCCATCAACATCCCACTTACAGTTCGAATTCATACAAATTTGAATTCGCAGTCGAAAGCAAATTTGAGTTCCTCTATTTTGTAGCTTTTGTAAATGTTGCCAGAATATGGTTGTTATCTCTTTCAAACTCTATCTATCTTCGTTTTATTTGAACATATTTTTCATTAGCATAATCTCTGTTCGCGCGTGAGAGAAAAAACATGGTGAAATATTTTGCTAGCGAGGTTAGCGGAGTGGGTATTTTTTTAACTTATGCATTTTTCCCAATTAAATATTTGTGGCTATATGGAAATGTAGGGTTTTTATTCATGTTTATATGTCGTTATATTTTTAGTTTTAGCATAATCTCTGTTCGCGCGTGAGAGAAAAAACATGGTGGAATATTTTGCTAGCGAGGTTAGCGGAGTGGGTATTTTTTTAACTTATGCATTTTTCCCAATTAAATATTTGTGGCTATATGGAAATGTAGGGTTTTTATTCATGTTTATATGTCGTTATATTTTTAGTTTAACAGATTTATAGTTGTGATGGTTAAGATGGATATAAGATTTATATAATGTATAATTTAAACATCGAAAAATTATCAGAAATTGTAATAAAAGTGATAATTAGAAATTGTAATAAAAGTGATAATTGATCAATATTTTCTTTATATCAGTGATTTTTATTTTAAAAATAAATTATATGAAATAAATAGCCATAATAAGTTGAGGGAAAATTTACATAAATTGAATGACAATAATGTGTTTAGGAATTATAATAAGTGGTGAAGATAATGGTTAGAGATTAGTAGGAAGCATAAGGCATTGGTTAATTATTTTTTGAATTTTATTGGATAATGGCTCATTGATTAAGAATTAATTAGTAAATCATTGATATGAATATATTAATTGTGTTAAATGAGTTTTTAGTTAGTTTTAATAATTACTTGGCCTTGTTTTAAATTTGGGAAAGTCTTTATCACTATATGTGACAATGGCCATAGTAAAGTGATCTAAGTAAATAGATATCACATATTCTATAAAAACATAATTAAAAATAGAACTTGACAAATATGGTATTAGATTAGTTCTTGTTATTGTATTAATCAAATTATCGTCTATCTTGTTTTATTCTAATGCATTGCATTTTTTATTATGGATTCAGATTTATTACACTTCTAATTTCTTATTCTGGTGAATAAGTTCACACCAATTTGGTACCGAAGTAATGGTATTTTGCATTTTGAAGAAAAGACTAGCTTGCATTTAGGAAGCTTATTTTCCTTAGTAAAACTAAAAATTCTATAAATTTTTAACCTCATCCCAATCATGACCACCCACGCTAATTTCTGACCCAGAGAGGAAATTTGAGTTGCTGAAAAATGATGGACATCAAGCAATTTTTATGGAAAACGTCTCAAATAAATGAACAAACTAAAATTTGACATTCCCAATACATGATATTAATACATTTACATATTTGGTCATTGCAACCATCTATAATCATATAACTTCTAACTAACCTTGTTTCTAGTGTCACCTATATCATTTAATGAAATTTCAACAAAAATACTAGTGTCATCTATATCATTTAATGAAATTTCAACAAAAATATTTCTAAATAATAGTTTTAAGCACCCATCAAATTAATAGAAAACTAACAATAATAAGAATAGTCAAATAACTTATGGAGTTAGCTATAGAATAACCATCTAACAAAGAATATGAAAAAAAATGTCTACCTACCTGATTTTGACCAGTAGCCCGATCGAATTTATCAACATTTCTCCTTCTTCGGCAAGTGATCAATCGAATTTATCAACATTTCTCCTTCTTCGACAAGTGATCACATCTTTGCAGTGACTGCAAAGAAAGATTGAAAATGAATCAATCTCCAAAGTGATTAAGATTAAATATAAATGATATAATCAATGAAGATAAACAAACCTACATAGGAAAAACATCCGAGACTTTTAAGTTGAAACAAAACATTATTGATCTCATCTTCTTGGTAGATAGCTAACCCTAGTAACCTAATCTTGACTCATTTCAAACTATAAATCAAGCTAAAATAAATAACCAAAACTTATTTAAAAAATTAAAAGCAAACAAATCTCATCCTAAAATGAAATAATCAATAAAAATATTTAATCTATTATTGAAACAAATATCATTCTAAAATGAAATAATCAATAAAAACATTATATTTAATCTATAATTGAAATAATCATCAACAACAACAAAAAGCTTTAACCTCTGTATGAAACAACTTTTATAAATAAAAAACTTATGATTATAAAACAACTCTTACAGATAAAACTTTCAAAGTTGTAAGTATATTAATCCACCCAGCGAAATCTTCTATCAAACTCTTCCACTCCAATGGGTTTCATCTCTACCCATTCTTCTTCCATTATGTCGTACATCCCGAAACAAATAATCCCCAACTAAACCAATGCAGAAGCACAAGTGGCATAGCTCACAATATGCCATTCATTTACCCATCCTTCTTCCATTATGTCGTACATCCCGCAACAAATAATCCCCCAACTAAACAAATGCAGAAGCACAAGTGGCATAGCTCACAATATGCCATTCATCTATATGACTTCTCGTTAAACTTACTTGAGAATATCTTTAGTGAAATTTGGTAAAACATATTTCTAAATAGTTATTTTACATCCATTTAGCATGACTTTTTCACTGGCTTAACAGCATCTTCTATGGGGTTAACGGTTCACCTAGCAGGGAAGTACAGAAAGGGCTACATGAGTGACTATCCATTGATCTGGCACATACCTACCCCATCTTCGCACAAAATGAGTATGAAAAAGATCCTATGTATACCATCCACTGTTCTCAATTTCACCGACAAAATAAGTACGAAAGGCTTTCGTGTCCCAACTCTACCTCATCCTTTCCCTGCAATTCCACTGCAAACGATTTGTGAGAGGGAAAGACAAGTATAGAGTCACGGCTTAAAAAAAAACCAAAACAAACCTGAGCTGTCATCTTCGATTCGTTGTGGTGAGCCCCGTTATAAACCTTTTTACCTGTTTCAACTATCGCTGCTCTGTGTAAAAAATTAAAGCCCTTACTAGTGTTAAATAATAGATAAAATGTTTTAACTCTGGAACCATGTCAAGAAGACCGAGAAACATCAATTCTGGCTAATATGCAACAAAATAAAATAAAAATGCCGCAGCAAAGGGCAAAACTGA
This sequence comes from Pinus taeda, assembly GCA_000404065.3. Taxonomy (NCBI): domain Eukaryota; kingdom Viridiplantae; phylum Streptophyta; class Pinopsida; order Pinales; family Pinaceae; genus Pinus; species Pinus taeda. Next base: position 118,548 of record APFE030471963.1, on the reverse strand, counting down.
ATAATTAATTTTAACCTTCATCCTCTACTGGGTTAGCTTTACTATATAGATTTACGGGAGAAGTCTATTGTAAGTATCTAAGAAATGATGGAATGCCTGTCTACATAGATTGACTGAATTTGTGCCTGCAGATAGTATAGCGAGAATGACAAAATGTTCTCTGTTTTTTAGGAACTGGAAAAGAAGAATCGATACTTTCTCTCTCTCTCAAGGAACAGGAAAAGAAGGATCAGTACTTACCTAATATTACTCGCCTAACAAAATAGAATGAACAAGACAAAAAGGTATACGAACATCCTCTGGCACTATCGTACTCTTCTCCAGCGTGTGTTCTCATCTCCCCAAATTCATTGTCAAACATTAAAGTTTAAACACCGCCTTAGACAGAGTTGACAGAGAAACACAACGATAAACAGATATAGAAAGAAATGAGAAAACACATTACAAATTTAGAAACCGTAGCTTCTTGTCTCAAATTCTCCCTCCATGGGGACCCCTTCTCTTCCCCTGTTATAAAATTATTAAGCAGGTCAAAACCATCAAGCAAAAACCGCCAAATAGAATAAAAGCACCATCTCTACCCTGATAGGTCTCGCAATTTTCCACGGCTTCACTGTGAAATAGAAACAATTAATAAAGCCCTTCATGGCCACCCCTTCTCTTCCCCTGTTGCAAAATTATTAAGGAGGCCAAAATCATTAAGCAAGAACCGCCAGATAGACACAATATCTACCGTGATAGCTCTTGCAATTTTCCACATCTTAACTGTGAAATAGAAACGATGTATAAATTCTCCCTCCACGGCAACCCCTTCTCTTCCCCTGTTGCAAAATTATTAAGCAGGTCAAAACCATTAAGCAAGAACCGCCAAATAGAATAGAGGTACAACATCTACTGTGTTAGCTCCTGCACATGTCCACGGCTTCACTGTGAAATAGAAACAATGAATAAATTCTCCACCATTCTCTTCCCCTGTTGCAAAATTATTAAGTAGGTCAAAACCATTAAGCAAGAACCGCCAAATAGAATAAAGGCACACTATCTACTGTGATAGCTCTAGCAAGTTTCCACGGTTTCACTGTGAAATAGAAACAATGAATAAATTCTCCCCCTATGGCCACCCCTTCTCTTTCCCTGTTGCAAAATTACTAACCAGGTCAAAACCATTAATCAACAGCAGCCAAATAAAATAAAAGCACAATCTCTACCGTGATAGCTCTTGCAATTTTCCACAGCTTCGCTGTGAAATAGAAACAATGAATAAATTCTGCCTTCATGGTAACCTCTTCTCTTCCCCTGTTGAAAAAGTAGTAAGAAGGACAAAACCATTAAGCAAGCACCTCCAAATAGAATAAAAGCGCAATCTCTACCGTGATAGCTCTTGCAAATTTCCATGGCTTCACTGTGAAATAGAAACAATGAATAAAAATTGTTGAACAGTTTGAGTTTTCTGCATAGCCATCATCTACCAGGGGGTTTTTAACTGTACAAATTACTAGTAAAAATCATATATACTGAAAAACTTTTCGAACGCATACCTGCTCCTCCATTTCAATGGATAATAACAGTTTCATCTCTAGCGATTCTTCTCCTCTACATAACAACAACAAAATAAAATCTCCTGGGCAAACAATGCAGACAGATTGGAAGGAAAAAGAGTATCAATTACAATCAAAACAGAAAATCCAACAAAGAAATACAGTAAAATCCAAAATGCATGGCCATGCAACAGAGGAAACAAACATGGATAGTAAACAAGGGTAGCCAATACAATGCAGAGGAGAAAAGAAGAAGATGAGATGAAAATGAGACAGCGATGTGTAAGAGATTGTCTTATATACTTTCCCTCTCAAACGGTTCCAATGTCTCTGATAGCTTTTTGGGAGGGAGGAGTGGACATGCCATCAACATCTCATTTACATTTCGAATTCACGCAAATTTGAATTTGCAGTCGAAAGAAAATTTGATTCCTCTGCTTTTGTTTCCTCTGCTTTTGTAGCTTTTGTAAATGTTGCTATTTTGAACATACTTTACATAATTTGAATTCTTCCTCTGCTTTTGTTTCCTCTGCTTTTGTAGCTTTTGTAAATGTTGCTATTTTGAACATACTTTACATAATTTGAATTCCTCTGCTTTTGTTGCTTTTGTAATTGTTGCTATTCCTTTGAACATATTTTACATGAAAAGTATCTCTGTTAGCAGAGAAAGAGAAAACGGCATGAAGGAATCATTTGCCAACGATGTTAAAGGAGTGGGTATTTTTTTTTGTTGGCTTATGCATTTTTCCTTTTATTTTAATTGGCTAATTAAATTTATGTAACTATCGTCGAAATGGAGGAGTGGGGTTTTATATATGTTTATATGTCATTATTTTTATTATTTTTTTAATTTTTATGAGTAGATTTATAGTTTTGATAGTTGAGATTGATGGTTAGGATGGATATAAGATTTATAGAATTTCTTAATTTAAAGTTTAAGTAAATTATTAAAATAGATTTTAGAAATTGTAATAAAAGAGGTTTTTTTAGTAAGTGTGGTGAAGTTATATTGGAAATGGTTGGCAAATATTTTGTTTTTCCTCCCTTTTTTGAGCTCCCAGGTGAGAAACGGAGATAGAGGACTCCTCAGGTTGAGGGATTTCTAAACAATAGGGTCATAAATGTTGCTCTCGTATATGTTATCCATAGGGTTGGAGATGTTGCTCCCCTATCTTGGTCTTTGCAGAGTATACCCCAATTATCATTATACCCACAAGCTTAGCTTGTTGGGATTACCACTCCTTGTTTGGCCAATGGGTTGAAAGCGTACTTGGGGTTGTACAACCCAAGCTAATTATAATGCAGTTGTTCTACCACATGACTATTGAGGGTCATTGTTAGGAAGATCAGTAGGCAATAGGATGGATCGAGTAGTAGCTCCCCTATATCACCTATTGCTCGATATGGGGTCATAGATGTTTATCTCCCCCGTGATATTTTGGGTTGAGATATGCTCCCCTATGTGGTTCCAGGTTGAGATGTGCTCATTGATGATCTTCTCTTTGTTGATGATGTGGATCGTAGATTTAGCTCCCCACTAATGTTTCCCAGGTGGTAGCATTGGGCTCCCCGTTGGCAAGAGATTTCGCGTGGTAGCAATGGCTCCCCGATGGATAGAGAGTGGTAGATTGATCTCCCCTCCAATGTCAAATTCTTCTTCTTTTAGATTTGAGAATGTTCAACATATGAGTAGGGACAATCAAGAGATAAGCATGAATAAGCAAGAGATGAATCGAGATGAACAATGATGAGACTGGATATGATATGATGACAAGATGACATGTTGATCGATGGTCAAATATTGACAAGTGGAATTCTCCCTAGTTGAGAGGGAGTGTTAAAATATGCAACAACAGTCAAATTCCACTTTGAACAACTCATTTGATGGAGATGATGATTGCATCGAATTCCTCTTTTTAAGAGGACCAAAATCAACCTAAAGGCCATCTAATTTGGATAAGGGAAAGTGTGTTTTGAATTATAAGCCCACATGTACATATTTGATCAGGTCGGCCCTAAAGCAAAGTGGACACCCTTGGAAGGCTATAAATACAAGTGACCTCTACCTCATTTGGATATCATCATGAGACACTCTTCTATTTCTCTTTCTTGATTTTGGCTCGCATAAGTCTAAGGCAAATCTGCAGAGAAACAAGTTCACTCGAAGATGAAATTATAGGGTCTAAAGCTCACATCTTTATTTTAGGGTTTTAGACCTTAGTCGCAGGCACGATACAGGAAGAACTCGACCATGGTCGCTAGCTAACCGACTCATATGTGTGACCAAATCATCTCAGTCACACGCACAACTCGTCCTCCATAAGACTAGAATCTAGGGTTTCATAATCACAATTGCAGGCTCTCCAAAGGTTGAATTTGACCAGAGTCGCTAGCTTACAGGCTCAAGGGAGTGAATGGACCTTTTCAGTCGCACGCATGACTCCTCCATGCGACTGAGAGCTAAATGTTGTTTTTCAGTTGTCTGAATTTTTCACTTGTTGACCGCAGGGTTTGACGGTTGACTACAGACAGTGACAGTTCATTACAGGCTTCTGAATCAGGGTTTTTGAGTATAAGCATTGATGGTTCATTCTATGAATATTTTTTAGTTGAATATTGTTGGATAGGTTTATGGTTGAAGATATGGATTATTATACTCTCATTTACTGAATCATTCAATGACAATCTAATAATAAGAAGAATTTGAATGGGTTTTCCCCAACAATGGGTTTTGCCCTAGTCTTCGACCAATCCTGGTGTCTCTATGTGTGAATGATTTTCTTCTATTGTTCCTTTATGTTTCGCTGCATCAATGATGATATTGTTCTTTCTACATAGTTGCATATGTTGTTGAATACTGATATTATGGGGTGAATTTAATGTGTAAATGAAGAAATGCAATTATCAAAGCAAATAACAATATATCCCTAAGAAAAATTAAAAACTTTTTCCATAACCAACTAGTGTGTGTGTGTGTGTGTATACTTTCTATGTGATAATTAGGTTTGTAGATAGGTAATTTTAAGTCTTCCTTTTTACAGATATTCCTATTAGCTTACTCTTTTCCACACTTTCATTTTTACCACTCCTGGGTTCAACTCCTGTCGTCAACCATTGTGTTATATATATATATATATTGTGCCACAGTTGGCTGGCCGATCGAACAATCGACAAGTTTGACCACCCACTTGTTGGTCGCTTGCCGTTTTAAAATATATTATTTTATTACCTTGTCGTACCAATTTCCCACTGAAATTTTAGGGCTTACTGGTCATTTTAAGTAGGTGAAAAATTTGCCACCACCAGCCACTGGACTGGTCCAAATTGTCCCCTCCTTAGAGAATTTTGTCACGCTGACAAGGATGACACGTGGCGTATCTAAATTGGCATGTACAACTAACTGGGCTACTGACATCATGCTAACATGTGTCACTCTCTAATTGGATCTCCTCCCACCGTATGACCACGTCACTCTGCTAATGTCAACATTCGTACTGCTAACGTCAGCATGCATATCACTGTGGGTTCTGCTTGCAAAATTTTTCCCTGTTTCCAAAAAAATTCAATGGACCATAACTTCTTCATACTATGTTGGTTTGAGGTGTTTTTTGCATATTTGGATTCATAACGACAAGCTCTTCGATTTGAGACTAGTTTCACTGCGTTTTTAGGACTTTGAAAATTTGGATTTCTAGGATCCTCTTGGATCATTCCTCCCCACTAATGAGATTTTGGGATGCCAAAAGCTTTATCAATCAATTGGAAAGTGAGGGAATTTCTCCCTTACTTTATCATTTTTAATTCAACAGGCCTTACTTGGATGCATTCCCTTGAAACCAATATGAAGGTACTCCATGTCTCCCCGTCGTGAAGTCTTAGTTTTCCTGTCAAGAATGATATCTCCAGGTAGTTTGTTTAAGTATTCAAGTGAAAAATTGTCCATTTTAGGAACCTATCCAACCTCTTCGGTGTCCATGATCAAAGGAGGCTCATAAAGCTTCAAGTTTTCAATGTTCACCATTGAGTACATCTGCATGTATGCTAGCAAGTCAAGACAAAAAGCGTTGTCTCCAATCTTCTCTAATATGGTGAATGGTCCATATCGGATTGGTCTCAACTTATTTCCTTCCCCTTTCTTTCTATCCTTGCAGATGTGGAGGCACACCCTATCTCCAACCTAAAATTGGTGATCAACCCAGTGCTTGCCATGTCAAGCCTTGTATTGGGCTTGAAATTTCTCCAATTGCTCCTACACTATCCGGTGAATCATCTGAATTCACTTAATGAACTTCCGTGATTTGTCCCTATCATATTGTTCATTGGAATATTCATCTCTCCCAAATACCATTTGCAAGGGATCCTTTGGAAAATATCCAAAGCATTTATCGAATGTTGAGCTCTGAGTGGAAGAATGCACTACCCTATTGTATGCATGTTGCACATGAGGAAGTTACTCGTCCCACAACTTGGGATGCTTGCCATAATAGCCCCATAGTAAATGCACCATTCTACAGCTGACAACCTCTGTTTACCCATCGATCTACGGATGAAATGTTGTAATCCTCTTTAGCTTGGTATTCATCATTCTTCGCAAACTCGTCCAAAACTCTCCTAGGAAACGAGAGTCTCGATCAGACACAATGGATGTGGGAAACCCAAAGTGGACCCATACAAATTTGAAGAAGAGATGAGCAATCTACTTTGTAGTGATCTGCTTTTTACAAGGCATTAAGACACACATTTTCTAATTCTACAATGACATACAAATAGTCATGACCTCTCCTAGGCAAAGGCAAACCACCCAAAAAATCCATTGACACACTTTCCCATGGAAGACTCGGAATAGGAAGTGGTGTGTAGAGCCCCAATTTTCTATTAGTGGGCTTGAAAACTGAACACAACACATGTCCCTTTACATATCAGTCACAATGTTTTTCATGTGAGTCCAATAACAAAGCCTTTGGAAATGACACAAATATTTCCCTTCACCAAAATGATCCGACACAAAAGAGGTATGTGCCTCTCTAATTACATGTATTCTTTCATTAGTGGGGATACAAAGTTTTCCAAGATGGTACAACAATTTACCATGCAAGTGGTAATTTTCAATCTGCGATCCATGAGTTATCTTTGCATAAATCTCCTTAAAATACTCATCATCAACATATTGTTCAACATAACCTTCAAAATATAAAGAGACATTTTGAAAAACTATATATGCAAAAATAGGAGGGAGAAAAAGCATATCTACCACTTTGTTTTTGTTTCCCTTCTTGTATTTTATTACCAGATGAAACTACTAAAGGAACCCCATCCATATGAAATGATGTGCTTGTTGAAGTTTGGTTTGCGACTGGCGGTACTGCAAGGGCTGGCGATTTGTGTGAATGATGGTCTCCTTGCTAATAAAATAGTGCTTCCATTTCTTCATGCTTTGGACCAAGGAATATAACTCCTTGTCATGTGTGGGATAGTTCACAACAACTAGGGAGAATGTCTCTGAATGGAAACATACAGGTTTCCTCTGCTGCATCAACACGACTCCCATGGCGTACCCACTAGCACCTGTCTCGATATTAAAAGGTTGTTGGAGGTTAGGTAAGGCCAAAAATGGTGTGGTATTGATCTTATCAAAGGATTTCTTCTTCCGTCCTCCCCACTGAAAGGTTTGCTTCACACTTGTCAATGCATGCAAGGGGGATGAAATGATAGAGAAGTTGGAAAAGAATCTTCCCCATTATTGTACTGCACCCAAAAAGCTACGAACCTCTGTAACATTGGTGGGTTTAGGCCACATCAAAATCACATCAAATTTAGAAGGATCTATTTTTAACTATCCATCTCCAACAATGTGACCCAAGTAAACCAAAGAGGTCTTACCAAATTCACAATACCTTTTGACATACATTTTTTGTTTGTTTGCAAAACATCAAGCACCTTTTTAACATGACTCACATGATGTTCCCATGTTCTATTGAAAACAAGAATGTCATCAAGATACAAAAGTACAAAATCATCAAGAAAAGGTTTGAAAATGTCAATCATCACCCTCATGAATGTGGTCGAAGCATTACATAGTCTGAATGACATCACCAACCATTCAAACAACCCCTATTTTATCTTGAATGTAGTCTTCCATACATCTTGTTCTGCAATCATGACCTGATGATAGCCACTGCGCAAGTCCAATTTTGTGAAATAGACAACATTTTTCAATTGATATAATAAATCATCAATGCAAGGGAGAGGATATTGATTCTTCACCATTATTTTGTTGAGTTCCCTGTAGTCTATGCACATCCTCCATGTGCCATCCTTCTTTGGCACCAACACAATGGGTGAGTCGCATGGAGAAGAACTTGGCCTTAAGACCCCTTGGTTCAACAATTCCTACACATGCTTATTTATCTCCTTCATCTCAATGGTTGACAACTTGCACAGGCCAATGTTTGGTAAAGGAGCATCTTGTTGCACGTGAATTTGATGTTGGATCTCACGATTTGGAGGCAACCCACTTGGTTCTTGAAAAATCCCATTATAGTTAGAAATAATTTAATAAAATTATTTTTTATGAGTGGCATCATAACCTTGGAAAGCTTTAGATGTCTCGCATCTTTTTCTCTCATAGCCATGAGCATGCACCTTTTGCTGGAATTGATCAATCTCTTCATCTGACCTACACTTACAAGACTGGCACTAATCTTGGCATGATGAGCTCTAACAATGTATTCCACCTCATCTTTCATGAGATGATACTTGTTTTCATGGTGAAACAAAACTTCTTTCCTCTCATATAAATATGGAATCCCCAATATAATTCCACATATATCCAAAGGTAAAACATCAAGTTCAACCTTATCTACTAGTTTGGATGCAATCAAAAATCTAGCCCTACATTGTTTGGTTACATGTAATTTGGCTTTGGCACACACCCAACCAAGAGGGTAGGGTTTTCAATGACGCTTGGTCTCCAACCCTAATTTCTTAACCAAAGATTCTGAAATCAAGTTTTCTTGTGAGCCCGGATCAAACAATGTTTCCACTTTAGTATGTTTCATCACAACTCTAATGTGGAACAATTCAATCCTCTTTCGTTCATTAACAAGAGACTCATTTGATGAACTTGTACTTTCATGCAATTCAGAATTTTCATTAGCATGAAGATAAAAGGTACCTTGTATGCCCATCGTTGTGATTTATGTCTCGTCGTCAGAGTCGGATCCAAGGTCCTGTTGCACAGTTTCCAACGTCTTTTACTTGCTCTTTCCACCAAATATCTTTGGCTTCAACTCTAGATGCAACTTCCAACATTATTCATCGTCATAGCCTTCCTTCTTGCAATGTGTGCAAGATGACTTTGTTCCTTCTTCTTTCTTGGTTGTAGGTGCCTTCTTGTCCTTTCCCTTGCCTTTTCCTTTGAACTTTCCATTATGAGGTTTGAAAGATGGTTTCATGGGTTTATCTTCTTTGTCATTCTTTCCCTTGCTTTCAAGGTGAATGGCCTTCACTGTGGCCACATCAACAGTATTAGGCTCAAATAACAACAAAGAATGCCTGATGTAACGATGTTAAGCACCAATATACTTTGTTATAGTTTCTGGTGAATCAAGTGAAATGCCCAAATTTAAAGCTTCTTTTCAAAACTCTTGTGTGAATCTTTGTACATTTTGACCCTTTCCTTGCCTCAAATATTTTCATTCCATTAAATCCTTTTGTAGATAACCCAAAGGATAGAATTGATCTTTTAGTGCAGAAATAAAATTGGACCAAGAAGAGAGGAGATTACCCAAGTTTTTGTTGCCTTTCTGCAACTTGCTCTCCCACCAAATGAAAGCGGTGCCACTTAGCCAAAGAGATGCTTATTGGACCATGGCCTCATCTTCCTCAATTTGTTGAATATGAAAATAAACCTTGATCTGTATAATCCGATTGTTTAACTTCTCTGCATTACATTCTCCATTGTATGTGGGCAAATCAAACTTTACATCTAGCTTAGAAAATGAATTTTTAGATGCATTCCTATGATGCCTATTAGAATGATGAGAAGAGGAAGAAGAAGAACTTTCACTGGAAGATGGAGAAGGAGGGGGCTCTTCTCCTCCACCTCCATGGTTTACTGAGGCATGATCATTGAGTTCTTTCTTCTCATGCGTGATTGTCTTCTCATATTTTGCAAACGGTTTGTCTACTTTCTTTCCCATGGTGAAGAAGATATTGTGATAATTTTGCTCTTCCTCCATCCGAGCTTCCTCATCTGCCATGTTCCATATTTGTGTTGCACGGCCCGCTTCAGGATCAAAGGATTTGAGTTTTCCTTTACCTCTCTAGAGCTTGTTCCTAGTTAGCATTCACTCATGCAACTCACATCAAGAATACCTTCTCTTACACCAAACTTGATCAAGATCTTTTACTTCAGTGATGCATATAAAATTGCATTTAAAAGAGCATGTAACCAAGTGACATAAACACATAAAAGAAGCGGAAATCAAATGAAACCATGAGATCAAAGGCACAAGATAATTTTATAACAGAGTTCAATCAGTGTGGGCTACGTCTTCGGGCCTTGCGAAATGTGGGGAGGCCTCTTTCATTAATTGGCAGTGAAATCAAATTACAAGCAAATACAAATGACACCTTATACCTCCACTTTTGGGGATGGCTTGAAAATTTAGAACTCTACTGAAGAAACATACCGCACGATTGGATTCCTGGAAAAAAATTGTGAAAATGACTATAAAGTCGACCTTGTTTTGGCTCAGTCAAAATCTTGACCCCTAGGAATCTCAAAGAGTCCCCAAAGATTACTTCTCATGGCTTGAATGAAGTCTGACTTCCCAGATGACAAAACTGACTACACCATTGTATTCCTTGTGGAAAACCAAATAAAATGAGTATAAAATTGACCTATTTCTGCTCTGGTGATTTTTGAGGCTCTAAGGAATCTAAAGATTCCCTGTAAGATTCTTTGCAAAATATTCCCTCCAAGATTCCCTAGAATATTTCTCGATTTTCATGTCCAAGAGGGGCATGATTCAGCTCTGGTTCTACAAGTGTTAGATGGTTGTCTCCCTCACGCATCCGCCTCCTCCTTCGTTGGCGCATTGTTGTGGTTCAAATAGGTGTGGGTGGCAAACCTATCAAACGTTGCCACCTGTGTTGTGCTGGCAGTGCCCTAGATTAGGGTCTGGGTGACCCAGGTCAAACCCCAACCATGGCAAGTGGTAGTTTAAAGTGGCACATGATTTATTTTTTTGGTTTTGGTGCGAAGTTTTAAACATGTTCCTACGCTAACAAACCCGCCACATATATATATATATATATATATAAATACCATGCTACAGTTGGTCAGCTGATCGCCGACCGTTTTTAAAATATATGATTTTATTGGGCTTGACCTACTAGTTTCCTGCCGAAATTTTAGGGGTTACTGGTCATTTTAACTAGGCAACAAATTCACCATCGTCGACGACCAGATCAGTCCAAATTGTTGCCTCCATAGTGAATTCTGGCAAGCTGACATGTGGCACGTCCAGATTAGCCCATATGGATGACTGGGCTACTGACACATGTCACTCTGTGATTGGATCTCCTCCCACTGTACAACCACATCACCCTACTGACGTCAGCATCCGTACTGTTGATGTCAGCATGCCAAGTGTGATTGTGGGTTCTGCCTGCAAAAAATATAGTTTTTTCGAAATAAATTCAGTGGGCAATAACTTATTCATATGATGTTGGTTTGAGGTATTATTTGCATCATTGGATTCAGAACAACGAGCTCTTCGATTTGAGATTAGTTTCGTTGCATTTTGAGGACTTTGATAATTTGGCCTTCTAGGATCCTCCTAGATCAACCATGTAATCCACATTTCAGCTTCACTAAAGATGTACTAATTTTCTTTTTCAAGGTTGCAATGGTTGTGACAGGACCTATTGGGTGACACTTCCAGATAATAATCTTTTATATATATTCTCTCCCCAAGGATGCATTTTGAATACAACAAATTTCCTAGTTTCTTAAATGATCGAAACCTACATTAGAGTTGGAAAAACCCATTGGTTCTTCATATTTGAATTGGAAAAACCCACTAGTGCTCCTAATTTTAAATTCTTACCATTATTTCCCCTATCTATTTGATTTCAATGGCTATCAAGGCTTCTACCTTGTTTTTGGGTCTGCCCCCTATCTCCTTGATTTCAATCGCTACAAGTCTAGATCCATCTTAACTCGGGATTTACCAAGTACCTGATTTACCAAGTGCCGAAAGGGATCAAATACTTTTCATTTCAATATATTTGATCCCTCGTGGTTCTTGGTAGATCGTTAAGATGGATCCACATTGGTTTACATCGTTATACATAATTGCATTTATTTTTTATGATAATAAGGAATAACTGTTTATCCTCCTCAAGTTTGATTGATAAAAAATATAAAGTAAGCTTTATTGTAATGACTCCTAGTCTTATTGATTGATATGTATGTATGAGTAGTACTGAAGTCCTCATATCAATTATAAAAATAAAAAACCAATAACTACACAACATGGTGTTAATTCTACAAAATTGCATGACACTTTTAATTTATTTATCCTCAACAATAAACTTGTTAACGCACTGCACAACATGGTGTTCATTATGCAAAAATTGATAAAACCCAATCGATTTATGAGAACTAGTTCATACCTTCGTACGGTCTGTTGTATATACTAATTTAAGATACTTGCATGTTATATGGGGGAAGCCTCCTCACCGAATAATTTCTAATTTTGGGTTGTTGTTAAAAATCTTATCACTGATGGAAGATCTAAACAAACCCATGGATAATACATATCTCTCTTATTCTAAATGTATTTGATTTAAAGATTATGATGGATTGTTGCACTAAATTATATCCACTTTTATATCATTAATATGTTCAAAGATATATCGAAGTCCCTGTATAAAATATTTAAAAAAATATATTAAAAAAATAAAAAATAAAAACCAATCACTACACAACATGGTGTTCATTCTCAAGGGTTGAGGGAGTAGGGTCGGGAAGCTAACCCTCATTACTCTGACCCTGGTTGGTGCCCCTCTTTCTTTTCCTTTGTGGCCATCTTACTTTGCAGGTTTGTTTGTTGGCCCTCAACTACTGATGTGTTGTTGCCAGGTCCTTTTTGGCGGAGTTGATGGGGTGGAGTATAAAATCTCTTCCTCATTCCTTTTCTTGTCGGGTTAGTCACCTCCTCATGGAATGGGTTTGATCGTGGTGGGTTTTATCTATTGCGAGAATTTGTGTCACTTCAACTTCTATCTGCCATTCTTTCTTCCTCATGAGGGCATATCAACAATTTCTCTGCAAGTTCCCATGTATTTTTTCTTGCTAGGAGTTGTGGCCCAGTTTATTTTCTTTCCTGAGGTCTGAATCTAGGCCTCACTTTGAAGCTATACAGGGTAGCTTGTACCTTGTTTTTATTTTCTGGTTTTCTTTTTTTGTTGCAGAGTTTTCTACCCTGATTTTGCCTCGCGTTGTGGTGAGTGTTTCTTGCATAGAGTTGTTGCCTTATACTTGGGGTTTTGACGCATTTTCTATAAGATTTCTGGGGCTAGTTAGGTAGCTTGTGCCCACTCTTTTTTATTAACACTTTCTTCAACTCAGATTTGTTTGGCTTTTAATGGGTTTTTTGACAAGATTTTTTGTATGCTAATGGTTGCCTATTCAAGTATTTATTGGGTATTCTCATGGGGTTTTTCAGTGGGTTTGCAAGTCTTATAATTGATTGTTGTATCAAACATTTCTTAGCTACATCTACAAAATGTAATTTTTATTTTCATTAATAAAAATTACAATTTTTTTCTCAAGAATAAAAAGAAAAGAAAAAAAAAACATGGTGTTTATTCTTTGAGATTAGTATGACACCTTTTATTTTATTTTTCTTCAACAATAAACCTGTTAAATGCACTGCACAACATGGCATTCATTATGCAAATATTGATAACCCAATCAGTTTATGAGAACTAGTTCTTACCTTCTTAGGCTTTGTTGTATTTACTAATTTAAGGTACTATGAGTTATATGGAGAAGGCTCTTCACTGGGTAATGGAGAAGCCTCCTCACCGAGTAATGGACTCCTGTTGTTAAAAGACTTCCATTGTTAAAAATGTGATTACTAATGGAAAATCTAAAAAAAATGCAATTATAGAAAACCATGAAAACAAAAAATATATAGACATTTCAGACAACAAGAATGTTGATTTTAAAGCCTTTAACTATTTCTTGATGAAATCTAACCGTATGCAAATTTCCTAAAACTAGTAGTCTTGATTTTCCCAAAGTAAAATTTATGTGCAAATAGTTACCAAATTATTTGCATAAGGAAGAATAATATATATATATATATATATATATATATATATATATATATATATGAACTTTTAATATGGTAAATTGAATATTTTATCTCAATTTTATTTTATTTTTATGTAATTTAACTAAATAAAAGAAATAAAACTAAACATCTCTTCACTTTTACTTTCTTTTTTATTTTTTTCCGTTATAAAATTGTTAAGCTTTACTTTTGTCATATTTTACAAAGTTATAATTTTTTACGCTATTCATTAAAAATAATTTTTCCTATACAATACTCAAATTATAATACATGCTACACAAACAATGGCAAAAATAAATATTATACTCAAATTATAATACATGCTAGACAAACAATGGCAAAAATAAATATCAAACCTCAAAGGAAAAAAAAAACCAAATAAAAAGTTATGTTGACGAGCAAGAATGCTCATTGACAAATTTATACCTACTACCAAAGAGTTATTATAATTTGATCTTATATTTTGTCCAAAACAATCCGTCATTCCCGTTACCGTTAAAACCCATATTTCAATGCTAAAATTATGTAAAAAAAGTTTGTCTACTTATTACTACTAAAAAAAGTGTGTAATTATTAATCTTAATTAAAATTGTAGATGGTTATTATTATTATTGTGAAATAATATTTTATAAAGTTTAGTTTTTTGGGTAGAAATTATATAAGAGAAATTTTTGGCTTATGAGTTTCCAACCAACAAGTGTGATTCATCATCAAGATCCGATGAAGAGGCAAATCATGGCAAACGCTTAAATAGAGAGCAATGAGCAATGTAACAACTAAAATTTCAAATAATGGTTATATTTACTTGAAATTTTGGTCTCTACATTAATCTCTATTTAAGCTTTTGTCATGATTTACCTCTTCATCTAATCTTAATAATAAACCACACTTGTTAATTTGAAACAAGTGGACCAAAAAATTTCTACCAAAAACTAAACTTAATTCATTATAAATAAAAAAAAAAAATTCTGTTTTAAATATATATGGCTATTATTATCCATCTTCATATTGAAAATAGTGTTTTACTATTATTATTATCGTCGTAAAATAATATTTGGTTTTGATGCAAGTCTTCATACTGAAAGTCGTGCGTTACTATTATTCATTGTGAAATAATGTTTTGTTTTGATTCTAGAATTGTTTTCATGTTGTTAGATTGTAAACATGTGCGAAGAAGTATTTTCTTAAAGTCTTGAAATATTTTCATAATATTTTAAAAACTAAAATATTTTCCTAATATTTTAGAAACCAAAATAATTTGTTTAAAAAGTTATTAGAGTGTAAATTTTAATGATGAAATTTAATTTTGTTTATTATTATTATTATTTTATTTCAATTTAAAGTGGATAAGGATTTGATAATTTTTATTTTTTTTAATTGAGGGTTTAGATTGATTTTCAAGCAAATATGTTTAGCATATGCTTAGTCTCGTTTTAATGTTTATCAATAGTTGTAGTGTATTAAAGAGTTTGTTAGGTTGCATTGACTTTTAATAAATTTAAAAAATTAGATTCGTGTCACATGGTTCCCCGCCCACCAATTTCCCAGGAATGAGATTATTCCAATTCTTATAAGTTCCTCCATGTTAAGTTCCTCATTATTATTTATAACATTCATTTATATATAATTTTATAAATTTAAAAAATTAAATTCGTGCCTAGTGGATCCCCACCCACCACTTTAAGTTCCTTTCCTCATTATTATTTATAACATTAATTTATAATTCCCTTTTTTCTTAAGTTAAAGTTGACCCATATTAGTAAGACATTCTTCCTGTTGCAATAGTTGTTTTGGTTATATTTATGAAGCCTTCCACTATATCAACCACATTAATATTTTTAATGTGGTTGTACTAGTTAGTATGATATTCCATGTCCGGTAAGTATTTGTTTCACAAACCACTCCAAATTTTGTATTGAACTAATATTCTTATATTTTTTTGGGGGGGTCAAAAGAGCATCATTATATTATCATCAATGAAATCCAGAGTACAAAAATAAGTTGCATGGCTTCCTTAGCTTCACTACAGATAGAGGGGAGAGTTAGGGGTGCCATAGATAACAGAATATGCAACCAGATAACCATTATTTCCAATAGGCTTAATAGCGTTACATCACAAAAAGATGACAAAACAGACCAAGAACCTGAGATAAACATGTCACAGAGGGTGGTGAGGTGGAAGTCCAGGAGGGCCTACATGGAAGCCGATCCGATCATGCATATGGAAATCAATGTGCTCCACTCAGACCTCTAGATCACACAAGCGATCATTGAGGTGCCTCTGATTGTGACATATACTCTCAAGCAACTCTAGAGTTTAATTGAGGCATAATGAAATATTCATACTGGTGATGTTTCATGATGTCTAGGTTGGCCTGAATGCCTCTCAATTGATATGCAATAGTTTCCAACGAGGCTGGAGCCTCCACTCTCCCTGGCGAACACTTACAAGGTTGAGCAACTGCATCTACCCGTTCACCACTAACCATATTCTCTGTAGCCAAGCTCGAACCATTGTGTTGCCATCGAGCATGTCCTTGATGCCCTCCTCCACAGCGGGGGCGCCCATGCTACCGTGGCATGATTAGTTGCTCCCAATAACCGCCACCTAGAATGATCGGAGAGGGAACAATCTCCCAGGAGGAGACAACCAACTACACACCCTAGATCCCACGAATAATACCACACACGACCTGTTATGGCCTTACAACGCTGACCAAGCCTAGCCTCTGAACGAAGCTAGGCATAAACCATGCCACTAGATCTCCTGAATGACGTTATGCCACTATCAGTCCACAAGAAAACAGGGGAGGAATGACCACAAGTCTCGGCCCAAAACAATACAACCACACACTCAACGACTCACTCAATTCTTCAGTGCACACCACCAGGAGACAAGTAACCAAGGAATTATACGTTGCCCCACGACCAGAAACACACCCTCCTTTGTTGAATTTTCTGAAGAAACTTGGCATAAACAAATGCCACCACACTGTCACCCTGACCGACGATGAGATAGTTATCTTTAGAAATCAAATGTGGCCACCAACAGAGCCATTCCTCCCATGAGGCAATGGGCAATGTCGAATTCCAAGCCATCACCAACAACTGCACCAGAGGGAAAGACCTTAACCAAATAAAAAATAAGTTGGAGACAACAGAAAACCCACTAGACTAACACAACCCTCTTACGACGGCTTTTGGGGTTCCACCCTTCATACCTAACCTTATCACACCAGAGAGAAATAAAACCTCCAAATGAACTCGGATCACGTATGAACGCACTCTAGACTGATAGAGAAGCCACAACAATAGAGTCCGAACATTCCACAAAATTCCAGCTACACCACAACCCTGGCAAGCTTGCTCGGCCTTTAACTCTCTCGTCTGCCACTCTACACTCGCTCGACATTTAACTCTCTTGTATGCCACCCTACAAGTAGATTTCAGTTCTTTTTATTTATTTTTTTCAGAGAAAAAAATTGCTTTTGTTATTCACTAAAAATAAAAATAAAAAAGCACATACATTTTACAAATTTTCCTATAGTAAAAATCATTAAAAAACAACCAATGACAAGAGACAACACTGTCAGAAAAGAGAACAAAATGCTAAAAAAACTCCAACTAACAGACAATATCCCAACAAAGTACTGTCTACACTAAAAGTAGAGAAATAGTTATGTAAATATCCTAACATCTAACTCTTAGAATAATTAATTGTAGTAAAGAATTAAAGAAACCAAGAGTAGAGAAATAGTTATGTTCAGGAAAAGAAACTAAGTAGAGAATTAGTTATGTTAATATCCTAACAATTGACTCCTAAAATAATCCATTGAGTGAAGAAACTAAAATAATTTATTCAACAAAGAAACTACTAATGGAATACTTTATGATAACTAACTCTTGAAATAATTTATTCAACAGTCTTGATAATTTATTCAACAAAAACACTGAAATTGCTCCTAGCTATTTCCTGAGATAATTTAATCAACAATCTTGATAATTTATTCAGCAGTTTTGATAATTTATTCAACAACAAAAAATGAAACTGCTCCTAGAATACTTTATCTAGCAAAGAGACTAATTGAGAAAAGTTCTCTTTGTCATAATTTATTTAGAAAAGATACTCTTGAGATAATTGAGACAATTTATGCATACTTTATCCAACAAAGAGACTATTTGGGAGAAGTTTTCTTTTAGATAGTTTATTCAGCAAAGAGTCTCTTGAGATACTTGAGAGATAATTGAGAGGTAATTGAGATAATTTACGCAACAAAGAGACTCTTGAGATAATTTAAGCAGCAAAGAGACAATTGAGAAATGGAAACTCTGAAAAAGAGACTCTTGAGATAATTGAAATAACCTATGCAACAAAGAGATAGTTGAGAAATGGAAATTCAACAAAGAGACTACTTGGGATAGGTTATTTAGAAAAGAGACTAAACTGGTCATGGAATAATTAATCCACTAGAGAGACTATTTGGGATAATGTATTTAGAAAAGAGATAGTTGAGATACTATTTGGGATAAGTTATTTAGCAAAGAGATAGTTGAGATAGCTATTTAGCAAAATAACAATTGAGATAATTTAGTGAAGAGATTGTGGAGAAAATACTATTGAGAAATGGAATACTTTATCCATCAAATAGACTACTTGGGATAAGTTATTAAGCAAAGAGACTAAACTACTCATTGATAATTTATTAAGCAAAGAGAGACCAAACTTCTCATTGATAAGTTATTAAGCAAAAACTGCTCATTAATCCAACAAAGAGACCATATGGGATAAGTTATTTAGCAGAAAGATTGGGCTAATTGGGATAAGTTATTTAGTAGATAGACTATTGAGATAATTATTCAACAAAGAGACAATCAAGAAATGAGAGACACTTATTTAGCAAAGAGATTGTTGAGATAATTACAGTCGAGAAATAAGAGACAAACGAGAAATGAAATACTTTATCCATCAAAGAGACTACTTGGGACTAGTTATTCAACAAAGAGACTAAACTACTCATTAATCGAGCAAATAAGTTATTCAACAAAGAGACTAAACTGCTCATTAATCCATCAAAGAGACTATTTGGGATAAGTTTCTTTGCAAAGAGACTATTTGGATATTTTATTCAGCAAAGAGACAATTGAGAAGTTGGCAACACTCCCGTCCCATATTCTCAATCACATAATAAGCTACAGACACTCCCGTCCCATATTCCCAAAATCACATAATAAGCTACCCATAACATTCTCAATAACATAATAAGCTCTTTGAAGCCTTCACATAATAATCTATATGTAGCCTTGTGGAAGTTACTCGATCACATAATAATCTCTCTGTAGCCTTCACATGAAACTATTTGTAGCCTTGTGGATGAGGGAATTTTTTACAATTTTAGAATAACTCTTAAATTATCCTTTATTGGAACTTGAGGGATTTTTTTACAATTTTAGAATAACCCTTAAATCATCCTTTATTCCCATTCTTGTAAGCACCTCCTAATTCCCACCTTTCCTCCTATGATTGTCACAGTAAATCATTGGGATTCATCTACTAGAAAAATAACCCAACAAGGAGATTCCTCATCCAGATAGCCTCACAAGCTGCATGACTAGAAACCATGTACCATGCTTATGCTGAACTGAGTGTGATTGATCTCTGCTTCTTGCTGTACGAAGAAACTGTTGTTGACCCAATACTAAAGATTCCCGCTGATGTTATCTTCCTTTCAGATGGAATCCCTACCCAATCTTCATTTGTGAAGCTTTGCAACTTCACTCCCTCTATCCATCTGTACCAAAGACCAAACTGAGTGTTTCCTTTGAGGTATATCAACACATTTTTAGTTGCCTTCCAATAAAGTTTGGTTGGATTAACCATTTCTTGAATAAGATGGTAAACTGCAAAACATATGTTTGGTCATGTGTTCACCAAATACATAAGTGAACCCACAAACCACCTGTAAATAATAACCTCCACTACTTCACCTGAAGTAGCATCTTCCTTACTCCAATTTCCTATTAAAGGAGTCTCCATGGGTTTGTTTCTCTCCATGTGGAACTTCTTCAGTATCTTGTTGGAATACTTTCCCTCAGAGACAAACAGTTCCTCATCTTATTGCCATACTTCCATACTAAGGAAATAATTCATGAGCCCTAGGTCCTTCATCTTGAATTCTCTTGCAAGATCCACTTTGCAAGATTTTACCAACTTCTCACCTGTTAGAAATAAATCATCAACATATAATACTATAATAAAAAATTTACCTTCAACCATAATATGGTAAATGTATGCATCTGCTTCACTTTTGGTGAAGCCCAACGTGGTGAAATAGATGGCAATCCTGGTGTACCAAGCATGGGGTGCTTGTTTCAATCCATACAACTCTCGCTCGAGTCTGAACACATGTGATTGTCTGTTGAAAGTCTCAAATCCTTCCGTTTGCTCAATGTGCACCTCTTCCTTAATCAATCCGTTGAGGAATGATGTCTTCACATCTATATGATGTATCTTCCATCCCATTTGTGCTAAAAGTATTAGAATATATATTATTGAAGAGTACCTTGCTACTGGAGCAAAGGTCTCCTCATAATCAATTCCCTCCACCTAAGAGAATCCTTTGTCCATAAAAATGGCCTTTTTTTTTTCTCCACGTTGCCATTGGTTGCTTGCTTTACCTTGTAAAGCCATATGGAACTCACTACTGACATGTCTGCTAGCCTTGGGACCACTTCCCAAACATTTTTTCTGATAATGGAGTCATTATCCTCAACCATGGCATCGACCCATACTGGTTTTTGCACTGCTTCCTCGAATGAGGATGGACCAATCTCTATACTCTTGCTCATCAGATCCATGTAGCCAATGTACCGATCTGGTGACCTCCTCTGCCTACGCTGTGATGTGGGTGCTCCCACTTTCTCTCTAGCATCATTCATCAATCTTCCAACCTCTCCGGTTCATTCTCTTCCATCTCTGGAAGTCTTTGCATGAGTGGGTGCTTTCGCTCTTTGCTCCTCTGCATGTGGCTACTCCGCATCATCCTGAGGTTCTTCCTTTGGAGCTAAAATATCCTCATCTACATGTAATAGA
Source organism: Pinus taeda (assembly GCA_000404065.3). Classification (NCBI taxonomy): domain Eukaryota; kingdom Viridiplantae; phylum Streptophyta; class Pinopsida; order Pinales; family Pinaceae; genus Pinus; species Pinus taeda. The sequence goes on along the minus strand of APFE030471963.1, from coordinate 97,549 downwards.
AGCTCCCTCTTAAGGGAACATTTCATGGCCTTCTCTTCATCAAACTTCACATCTCCACAAACCACTATCATCCTGTGAGATGGAAGGTACACCCGATAGTTGTGAGGTGTATCAATGTACCCCACAAATGTTCCCAACTCAGCTCTCAGTTCTAGCTTTTTCCTTGCATCCTTGGTAACCAAAGATAATGAAGTGTGCCACATCTGGTTTCTTGCCTGAAAAATCTTCTTCTAGTGTACTCATCCTGAGAATTTGATGAGGACTCATGTTCTGTACATATACAACTATGTTGCATGTTTCAACCCACAAGTGCAAAGGTAGGCCTTAATCATGTAACATTTCCCGTGCAACTCCCACAATAATTTTGCTCTTCCTTTCAACCACCCCATTCTATTGTGGGTTATGGGTTGTTATTAACTCTCATCGAATGCCTTCTGATGCACATAAGTTCTTGAATTCATTCTACACATTTTCTCCAATGTTATCGCTCCTAAGAGTCTCCACTTTCCTAGTAGTGTCTTTCTCAAAAAGTGATTTAAATTCACAAAATTTAGAGAATGACTAATCTTTCTTTTGCATGAAGAAAATCCAGCACTTATGGGAGAAAACATCTACAAATATTACGTAATACATGTGCTTAGTCGTGGAGGCTGTCAAGAATGATCCACACACATCTAAGTGAACTCTTTCAAGGATAGTTTTTGTTGGACTATCCATATCATGAAAGGTGGCTTTGGTGTACTTCCCTATTATACACCCTTTGCATGAATCTCTCTACCCTAGTGCACCCTTGGGAAGTCCTGTAGAAATCTTATGCATGTTCTTGAAAGCGCCGCAGTGCAAGTGACCCAATATTTTATGCCACAATTTACCGATGTCTTGGCTCTACACCTTCTCTGCTTTTGTGCTCAAAGAAACATAGTCTTCTACATCTAATTTGTAGAGGTTCTTCACCCGAACTTTGATCCACTTCACTTGTCCTGAGGATATGTGACGAAGGAAATCCTTTCCTTTGCTAAATATCACATCATAACCATGATACTCCAACATAGCAACTGAAACCAAATTCTTCTTCAGGCCTAGAACATACATGACATATTTTAATGTGCGAGGAGAAGCAAAATCCCTCTGAAAAGTAATACTTCTGATGTCGGTCGTACTATACCTTCCATCATATCCCATTTTGATGTGTATTGGAGGTCCTTCTCCTCCAAGCCATTGAAGAATTATTTGTTGTTGTTTATATGGAATGATGCTCCACTATCAAGATACCACCCACTACCCATCACCTGTGTCACCATGCAAGCGATGAGGGTGAGATCCAACTCAAATTATGAACTAAGAGCTTCACTTGTTGCTCCTCCCGAGGGCTTCTTGCCGACCTTCTTGTTTGGACACTTTGTGGCATAATGTACCAGCTCGTGACAACGAAAACATTTAATCTTTGAGAAGTCCTTCTTCTTGCCTCCCTAATTGGAATCTAATTTGGAATCGGATGACTTCCCTTTGCCTTTATTTTCCTTTTCAACTAAGGTGCAGTTCTCCTTATCATCATGCTTAGATGAAGATCCATCTTTGGTGTTCGACCAAATCTCTTCTTGCACCAAGTCAGAGACCAATGCTCCCACTCTGATAGCTTCTCCCTCTCATTTATCGAATCCTGGTAGGTATGCCAGCTCTTGGGAAGGCCTAGAAGTGCTAGGCTGACCAGATCATCTTCAGAAATTGTAACACCAACACTTCCAAGCTCATCCCAACATTGGGTGAACTTTGTCAAGTAATCTGGTATTGTTTCGCCCTTCTCCATCTTGATTTTCCTGAGCTTGTCCTTCAGTGCCAACTTCCTGTGGCCATTGTTGTTTTGAAACAGGTCTATCAAGGCCTTCCACTTTGCCTATGGAGTTTCCTTACTGTAGAGGTTCGAGACAATATGATCTTGAACTCCTTCTAGGATAATCCTTCTGGCCTTTGCAACACATTTTATCCACTCTGCTAGATCTTGAGCATCAGTTGTTGGAGGTTTAGGAATATATTTTTCTATGAATTCCTTAAGACCGTTGTCTTCCAACACCATCTCCATCTTGTCCTTCCAAGCAATATAGTTCGAACTACCCTCAAGGGCATATTGGAGTCTCAATACATAGAACAACATCCTGTTGGCTCTAAAGTATAATACTACAAATTCAATTTCACCTGCAAAAGACAAACTAGTATTCTCCTCTTCTAGAGTGATTTTTGCTCAAATACCATGTAGAAATTCCTTGTAGATTCAAACTGCTAATTTTAATTTACTAAAACAATAGACTTGACTCTAATCTACTCATCAGCGGAGACAATTAAATGATTGTGAAATCATGAAGCATACAAGAGAAAGAATTCAATCAACAAATTACACAATGATTTCCGGGGGAAAGCCACAACTTAAAACCCCTACTATCTGTATATTGAATTAGACATAAAATATGAGAAGATCAAAATGCTTTTCTCAACCCCGAGCAACCTCTGCACTATCTATATCTGCCTCACAACTTCCTAGATAATCCTTGTCCAATATTTAACCAAATTTTGGCTTTCCCAAGTCCCTATTTCCTTGCATTGTTTCCCTAGGAATTAGTCCCTATTAATTAGGGAAATTACTCAATTGGAATTGCACAATCCTCATAGGCCTTCCTCTGACTACATGCACCACATGTACAATTTAGATGATTATACAATTTATAGTACACTGTCCTTGAACTCCAATCTCAACTGGGTAACTCTTAGATATGACATGCATGAGTTATTTATGAGTGAATCATCAGTTAAATGGTTGACCACATGAAGCAACACCCCACTGTATGACCTCCTTCTAGTTCCCCCATCAGTTGGAACTAGTTTAACTGACTTTAACTCAGTTAAATTGAATTAATTAATTACAACTCAAAATAAACTCAATCGGGGCTGCTATAATGTAGGAGACACTCTAAATTACTCAAGTTAGATCCTCAACTCGAATTAATTGATCCAAATAAGTCAATTTAACTTAGTTAACTCGTACTAGTTGTCTTGTGATGTGGAATTACAATTTTATTCCTAATTTAATTCAAGGACAAAATTAAATTAGGATTTTCTTGTTGCATTTTCAACATTAAATGGCATTTTTTTGTATATGAAAATAAAGGAAATTAGGAGAAAAGTAAGGTGAAAGGTCACAGGTTGCATGTGAGGAGGAAATTGAATAAAAATTATGGAAATTGAAGAAAATAGAGGCATCATTAATAAAAAGTCTTATGAGGATCAGTTCACAAGCTTTAGTTAATTCAGTTTTGGAGCTCTCTCTCTATTCTCTCTACTCTCTCATACTCTTGCAAACTTAGAGCATTCTTAGGGCACTCTAGCATTGGAGGAAGGAAGGAGAAGAAAGCAAAAGGAAGAAAAGATCAAGCAACGAAGAGAGGGATCAAGCAACTACAACGGGATTGCTTGTAGGCTAGAAGTAGGTCACTTAGTTAGCTTAGTTAATTCGAGTTAGAGGCTAGAAGTAGAGTTGCGCATGTAGTGATTTCTAAAATTTAGCAATCTAATTCAATTATGTATAGTTGATTTTAGTTAATTGAACTCAAGTCCTTAGTTGAGTTAGTTAAATGTTAGTTGAGTAATGGAGCTGGTGTTAACTCAATGACCTATTAGTTAACTAATCAATCAACTAAATATAGCCTATGCATGCATGGAATTCAAATTTCCTGGGTCGAGTGGAGGTCAGAGGCACATTGTAATTATCAAATATATACTAGGTGACTATATAGAGTTGGAAATTGATCCGGTGAGAAATTCCTTGGGAATTGTGCAAGGAAATAGGAGCTTGCAGAGTCTAAGGATTAGCCAAGTTTTGACCAGTGTAGGATAGGAACCAGGAGAAAAAATTTGCAAGTTCTAGAGTCGCTTCATACTTGAAGCAAAAAATTGTAATAGGTTCTTAGTCTCATCTAATTAATTCAAAGTAAGATAGGGGCATTTCCCAGTTGGGTTCCCCAAGAAAACATTGTTGTTCTCATGGTTTGATGTATGCATATGAATGCATGTGCTTCTAGATTGTTAATTTCTTTCTACAGTAGTGTACAAGAAGTTTGTAATCTCTTGTTTTCAGTTTGAATACATCAGTAGTAGTAATTTCCATTAAAAATATACTTGGTATAAAAGCACAAATCAAACTAGAAACTAGTCAAAATATCTAGAGATTTTGATTTGCAAATTTAGTGAAGTAGGCCGAGAGATGCCTTCTATTGGGTTGAGATTAGAGTATACCCTGGAGGGAACCACTAAATTTTGTGCTTGGAAGGACAGGATGGAAGAAGTACTGGATGATAATGGTGTTTGGGTGTTATATACCTAGGGGGGATAATATGGGGTACCAAGGGAGGTACCCAAGGTAATAATGTAATAATGGGATGGGCCATAGTAATAAATAAGGTGGTTAACCCATATCATGTAAGGGACCACAAGTAGTTAGTAATAATGTAATGGGCCCATGGTATTAGTTCGATGGTATGAGGGAACCATGGTAATGATCCATGGTATTGTATGTATGAGGCTTATATAGAAGCTAGAGACTCTACATGGAGAGAGGTGAAAGAATTGTGTCAAGGATTATTGTATGAACATGCATATGGCTTGTGGAGTGTTCTCCTTCCTTAAGGAGTGAATGTATGGTGTTGCCCTACCTTAAGGGTTTTGATCAATAAAAACTCATTTCATATTATTTCTGGGTATCATAGCTATAACAAGTGGTATCAGAGCATTTTTTTGGGCAAAAAAGTGGAGATTTTTTTTGATTTTTATTTATTTATTTATTTTTTGCAGGATTTCGGGGGTAGCGAGTTTTCAGATCAGATATGTATGTTTTGGTGCAAGATATATAAAATATAATTGCATATTTGGATTCTATGTGAAAAAATACCCGATTTCAAAAAAAAAAAATCGGTCGAATTGGAGTCCAGATGAAGGAGATATCGCTGATCTAAAAATCAGTGGTGTTGCAGACAATTTTTCGGGGCAACAAGTTTGCGGCACAGATCTAGACGTCTTGGTGCAAGATCTGTAAAATATAATCACAGATCTGGATTCTTTGTGAAAAAATACCCAATTTCAAAAAACAAATCAGTTGAATCGGAGTCTGGATGAAGGAGATATCGCTGATTTAAAATCAACTCTTTTTTCAAAAATTTTGGGTGACGACGGGAGAGTTACAGCGTAGATCTGAAATTTTAGTACCTGGATCAGGATTTCTATCACATGGGCAAATGCAAAATGGTTGTTCCATTTCCAAAAACAGGTCATAATAGGGATTCTGAGCAATATTGACGGAATTGTGACCATTTCAAATTTTCGCCAATTTTTTTGTGATGGCAGGCCTAGATCAAAAATTGAGGGACTTGTATAAATTTGATGGCTCTCATCTAGCCAAATGGCTAGCACAAATGGAGAAATATTTCAAATTGGATTACATCTATGATGATGACACTCAACTTATAATGGGGAGCATGTACTTGGACAATGAAAGACGACAATGGTGGCAAGGACATCAACATGGCTATGGAAGGTTCTTGACTTGGGACGCCTTCAAAAAGCTCTTATAGAGCGCTTTGACCGTAAATCTAATCTGGTGGATAAGCTCACACAGACAGACACACAACATAGCAAATATTTTATTTTTACAGGAAAGAAGGAAACCAAGAAACCTAAAGGGTTATTTTCTGCTGGTATCTCCTTATTGCAGGTTCATGGATTGATTCAGAAAGAGAAGATCATTGTTTCTATAAATCCTAGTTGCAAGCATAATTTCATCAATGTTAATTTGGAAAAAAAAATTGCAAATTCTAGCAAAACACATTGAAAACACACGTGGATAATGAGGATGTTCTAGTGTATAAAGATTTGAAGATTTCTATGGATAAGTATGTGTTGCATGGTGAATTTTATACTTTAGAGATGGATAATATGGATGTTGTTTTGGAATATCCTTGGATGGAATCAGTGGGTACTAGCAATATTAATGTGTAGAAGAAATTCTTGAAGCTCTGGTATAAAAAGAAGAAAATTACACTACAGGATATTTCCATCAATAAACAGGTAGAGTCCACGGAAGTTGACACAGAAGATGTTCCCGGGACTGACATATCAGATGATGAGCAGTTGATGGTCGACAATCAGACACAAACAGAGGCTGAAGCCGAAAAGGTTATAGGTGTTGACACATCTGCTGAGGGTTCAGTGGTTGAAGTAATATTAGAAGATAAGACACCACAGCAAGCACCACAACATGCACCAGATAAAAGTCAGGCTCCAGTAAAGGGTGTATTAAAGAAAAAGACACTGTGGGTTAAAACTTCAACATATCATCACCCACATCATCCAGCAAGACAACCATCAAGATGGAAACCAATTAGTCACAAGGAAAACAACCCCTGCAAGACAGATAGAGAGGAGCGAAGATCCACCTACTACACATCAACACAGAGGAGCTACCACGGTCAACTTCCATCTCAAGCGAGCGAGGCACCAACGAAATCGAGGGTTCACCTTTCTCTTGGATGGCTAGATGCACGTGCATGGTACCAGTGGACTACTCTTTTGAGTAGATTTTATTATTTGTGTTCTTCCCATGGTTCGGGGACGAAACATGCTAAGCGGGGTGGAATGTTATATACCTAGGGGGGAATGTTATATACCTAGGGGGGATAATATGGGGTATCAAGGGAGGTACCCAAGGTAATAATGTAATAATGGGATGGGCCATAGTAATAAATAAGGTGGTTAACCCATATCATGTAAGGGACCACAAGTAGTTAGTAATAATGTAATGGGCCCATGGTATTAGTTCGATGGTATGAGGGAACCATGGTAATGATCTATGATATTGTATGTATGATGCCTATATAGAGGCTAGAGACTCTACATGGAGAGAGGTGAAGGAATTGTTTCAAGGATTATTGTATGAACAAGCATATGGCTTGTGGAGTGTTCTCCTTCCTTAAGGAGTGAATGTATGGTGTTGCCCTACCTTAAGGGTTTGATCAATAAAGAATCGTTTCATATTATTTCTGGGTATTAGAGCTATAACAAGGATATTATAGATTTGATATGAAAATATAAGACAATACAAATAAACCCAGAAATAATATGAAATGATTCTTTATTGATCAAAACCCTTAAGGTAGGGCAACACCATATATTCACTCCTTAAGGAAGGATAAAAATCCACAAGCCATATGCCTGTTCATACAATAATCCTTGAAAATCCCTTCCACCCCTCCGTGTGGAGTCTCTAGCCTCTATATAGGCCTCATACATACAATACCATGGGTCATTACCATGGTTCCCTCATACCATCAAACTAATACCATGGACCCATTACATTATTACTAACTAGTTGTGGTCCCTTACATGATATGGGTTAACCACCTTATTTATTACTATGGCCCATCCCATTATTACATTATTACCATGGGTACCTCCCTTGGTACCCCATATTATCCCCCCTAGGTATATAACATTCCACCCCCTAAGCATGTTTCGTCCCCGAAACATGGGAAGAACACAAATAATAATATCTACTCAAAAGAGTAGTCCACTGGTACCATGCACGTGCATCTAGCCATCCAAGAGAAAGGTGAAACCTCGATCTCGCTGGTGCCTCGTTTGCTTGAGACGGAAGTTGACTGTGGCAGTTTTTTTGTGTTGATGTGTAGTAGGTGGATCTTCGCTCCTCTCTATCTGTCTTGTGGGGGTTGTTGTCCTTGTGGCTAATTGGTTTCCATCTTGATGGTTGTTGTCTTGCGAGGTGATGTGGGTGATGATATGTTGAAGTTTTAACCCACGATATCTTTTTCTTTAATTCACCCCTTACTGGAGCCTGACTGTGGTTCCTGTTGTAATGTCTTCTTTTCCAATATGACTTCAACCACTGCACCCTCATCTGATGTACCTGTAACCTTTTCGGCTTCAGCCTCTGTTTGTGTTTGATTGTCGATCATCAAAGGCTTATCATCTGATATGTCAGTCCCTGGAACATCTTCTGCTTCAGCCTCCATGTACTCTTCCTGTTTATTGATGGAAATATCCTGTAATGTAATTTTCTTCTTTTTATACCAGAGCTTCAGGAATTTCTTCTGCACATTAATATTGATAGTACCTACTGATTCCATCCAAGGGTATGCCAAAACATCTATGTTATCCATATCTGAAGCATAAAAATCACTATGCAACACATACTTATCCATAGAAATATTCAAATCCTTGTACACTTGAATATTCTCATCATCAACTTGTGTATTTTCAATGTGTTTTGTTGGAACTTGCAATTTTTTTGCCAAATTAACATTGATAAAATTATGCTTGCAACCAGGATTTATAGAAGCAATGATCTTCTCCTTCTGAATCAACCCATGAACCTGCAATAAGGATATACTAGTAGGAAATAACTCCACATGTTTCCCCTTATCTTGTTTTCTAACCCGAGACCATTTGTCCATAAGGAGTTTTTTCATTTCTTCATCCGGGCATTTGGCCAAGTTAGTGATGCCCAGTGATTTGCACCATATGGCTGCCTCTTCTTTCAAAAAAAGTGGTACCATATAATTCCATCCCTCCCCAAATATGTTCTTTAGATTTTGTAGGAATTCTTCAATAGTAGGGCTATCATCTTTTCCAGTAAACGTTGCCATGAAGAGGGTTTGAGACAAAATTCGCTTACTTGGCGAAAATTTGAAGGGGCCACAATTCTGTCAAAATTGCTCAGAATCCTTATTATAACATGTTTTCAGAAATGGAATAATCATTCTGCATTTCCCCATGTGATAGAAATCTTGATCCAGGCACTAGAATTTCAGATCTGCGCTGCAACTCTCCCACTGGCACCAAAATTTCTGCAAAAAAGAGCTGATTTTAAATCAGCAATATCTCCCTCATCCGGACTCCGATTCGACCGATGTTTTTTTTGAAATCGGGTATTGTTTCACATAGAATCCAGATCTACAATTCTATTTTTCAGATCTTGCACCAGGATGTCCAAATCGGTGCCGCAAACTCGCTGCCCTGAAAAATTATCTGCAACCCCATTGATTTTTAAATCAGCGATATCTCCTTCATCCGGACTCCGATTCAATCGATTTTTTTTTGAAATCGGACATTTTTTCACATAGAAACCAAATATGCAATTAGATTTAGCAGATATTGCACTAAAATGTACAGATATGATCTGCAAACTCGCCACCCCTGAAATCCTGCAAAAATACAAAAAATTCTCCACGTTTTTGCCCAAGAAAGTGCTCTGATACCAATTGTTGTAGATCTGACCAGAAATATATGAAAATATAAATAAACCCAAGAATAACAAGATTGAAATAGATAGAAATGATTCTTTATTGATCAAACACTTGAGGTAGGGAAACACCATACATTCACTCCTTAAGGAAGGAGAACACTCCACAAGCCATATGCTTGTACATACAATAATCCTTGACACAATATTTCTTGACGTGGAGTCTCTAGCCTCTATATAGGCCTCATACATACAATACCATGGATCATTACCATGGTTCCCTCATACCATCGACTAATAGCATGGGCCCATTACATTATTACTAACTACTTGTGGTCCCTTACATGATATGGGTTAACCACCTTATTTATTACTATGGCCCATCCCATTATTACACTATTACCTTGGGTACCTCCCTTGGTACCCCATATTATCCCCCCTAAGTATATAACATTTTGTAACCATTCATATGATTTCATCGGACACTATTGTTCTTGATGATCCTTGGATCGTTCCTTCCGATTGCGAGGTGGACTCATTTGGTGATGCCATACCCTTGAGTCCATTTGAAATTGCATATCAGGCGGTATAGTCATTTTCTGACTCTCGTTCAACCGAAATTGATCCAATGAATGTGGTCCATGGGGAGTCACTTTCAATCTCAACCTCAGATTCAACAACCTTTTCTGAACCTGTTCATACTGATGAGCAGATTCGTGAGATTTTATCTGTTGATGATTTACCATGGGAAGATCTTCATCATCGATCTTCGTTTTAACCTGAGCTTGATCATTTTGAAAATGAATTCTCCTCTATTTTTACCACTGATTATGTTAAGGAACCACAGAATCCATTGAAACATCCTGATTCTGAGTTGAATTTGGGAAACATTTCTCAAACCGTTCCTATTGACATTTCAGTGAAACCTAGAATTATTGAAAACATTCATATAGGTGCTTCTTGTACGGACGAGGAAATCCAAACTTATAAAACCCTATTTCAAGATTTTTGCGTTGTTTGCCTGGTCATATGAAGAAATGCCAGGAATCAATCCATCAATTGTTGTCCATGAAATAAAAAATTACCCTGATGCTAAACTCGTTCGGCAACGTTTGCGTCAGATACACCCAAGAAAATCTGTTGCTATTAAAGCTGAAGTTGAGAAATTGCTTCGAGCAGGTTTCATATATCCGATTCCTTTAACGGATTGAGTATCGAATATTGTTCCTGTTAATAAAAAGAAACGAACGACAAGGATATGTATTGATTATAGGGATATTAATCGAGCCTGTCCAAAGGAAAATTATCCGACTCCCTATATCGATCAAATAATTGATGATTATGCTGACAGTGAAATGTTCTCCTTTATGGATGGATTTTCTGGTTACAATCAAATTAACATACTCCCTACTGATCAACCGAAAACGGCTTTCATTTGTCCATGGGGGACCTTTGCTTATTTCAAATTACCTTTTGGGTTGAATAATGCTGGAGTAACATTTCAAAGGGCTATGTCTTATGCATTTCACGACATCAAGGACATTGTGCAGCCTTATCTCGATGATTTACCTACTCATTCATTACTTAGAGCCGATCATCTCACTCATTTACGAGCCATTTTTATGAGAAGTAGGCATTATCGCATTAGGTTGAATCCACAGAAATGTGTTTTCTATATAGAAACAGGTCACTTACTGGGATTTGTTGTTTCAAAAGCCAGCATTCGTGTCGATCCCTCGAAATTTGAAGCCATTGTTAAATTACCTCCGCCTTCGACTCTTCATCAACTCCAAACATTGCAAGGGAAAGCAACTTTTTACGTCGATTCATTCCTAACTACGCTGAGATAACGAAAGGTTTTACCAGGTTGTTGAAACAGAACACTCCATTCTTTTGGGATGAGATAGCTCAGAAATCTTTTGATGCACTTAAACACGTGTTGACCCATGCACCGTTATTGCATCCTCCCAACTACAACCAGGATTACTTTTTGTACGTCGTCGCTTCTCATTCCACCATTGGAATGGTTTTAGTTTAGGAAGATGAATTCAATGTTGAACATGTGATTTACTATCTTAGTCTAACTTTGAATCCAACTGAGCTTAAGTATTTGCATGTGGAGAAATTGGCCTTGGCAGCTGTTCAAGCTGTCCAACGTTTTCGTCACTACATTCTACTACGCAAAACCACAGTACTTTTTGACTGTAACCCTATGACGTATATTTTGACTAAACAATTGCTAGGGGGCAAGTATTCCAAATGGATAGTTATCCTGCAGGAATTTGACCTAGAGTTTGAAAAATCCAAGTCAAAAATGTCTTTGGTTTTCGCGGAATTAATGTGTGATTTCCCGCGTACTGATACCAAAACTGTGGCAGAAGAATCCCTTGTGGATGAATCTTTGTTTCTTATTAGTACTCTTGATTCATTGTATGGGGATATAATCATCTATCTCCAAACCCAATCTTTTCGGCCTGAAATTTCACGTTCTCAATGAAGGAAAATACGTTTCCAATCCCAACAATACAGAATTATTGGAGATACACTCTATCGTCGTGGAGTGGATTCTATTTTTCGTTGTTGTTTGACTCATGAGGAAGCTGAAAAGGTTCTGAATGACTATCACTCTGGAGCGTGTGGTGGTCACTGTCTGGGTATGCCACAACCCAAAAGATATTGCGTGCTGGTTATTTCTGGCCATCATTATTTAAAGATTGTATAAATGTAGTCCAGAAATGCCACAATTGCCAAATTTTTGATCGAAATATGCGTGCTCCACTTGCTCCTCCCCAGCCCATAATTGCCCTTGGTCCTTTCACGAAATGGAGTATCTATTTTATAACATGTAACCCTCACTTGACCGGGGGGCATGCATATATCATCCTTGCGGTAGATTATTTTACCAAGTGGGCCGAGCCGATGCCTACTTTTTTGGCAGACGGCAAAACTGCTCATGGGAGCCATTTTCGAAACATCATGATGACTGAGCTAGCAGATCAACTTGGCCTACGTCACGATAGTCTACTTGATATTACCCACAGGCTAATGGTCTGGTTGAGGCAATCAACAAAGTTCTAGTCACCATGATCCGACGAATCATTGGTATTCATCGGTCGAATTGGCATAACATGTTATTTTCAACACTCTGGGCGTACCGAACCTCAATCAAAACATCAACAAGTTTCACCCCTTTTCAACTTGTTTATGGGTTGGAAGCCATGTTACCCATTGAATGCGAAATTCCATCATTGCAAATAGCCATAGAATTACTTCCGGCCACTTCCGAAGAGGAAAAACATTTTTTGTACTTAGCTCAATTAGATGAGAATCGGCGTGATGTTGCTTTAGCAATCGAGACTCATGCAAAAAGGATAAAAGCTCAGTATGATTGAAATGTTACACGTAATTTTTCGGAAGGGGACCTAGTTTTATTATACGATCAAGCTAACGATAAGCTATGGGCTGGAAAATTCGTACCCATGTGGCATGGTCATTTTGTTGTTAAGCGAAAGCTGGCCAAAGGGGCCTATGAATTAGTAGATTTTGATGGTGTCTCTTTAGGTAAATCCAGAAGTGGGCTTTACCTGAAAAGATATTATGCTTAAAGTTTGGTGTGGAGATTTTGGTTAGAATAGATTTCTTTCTAGTTGGTGTGTAAGAGATTACAAAGTGTGCCTAGTTTAGAGCGTTTTTTGTCGTTATTCTTGCTTATCTTGGTTTTACTCTTGAAATTGCAGATGTCGGCATCTTCTCAAACATACATTGGTTTTGCTGATGGTGCCTGTCGTAGTACATGGAATATTTCTTCCGCAGCTTGGGTTATCTATTCACCCTCTTATGAGTTAGTATCTATGCATGGGGTAAGCCTTGGTCAAACAACGAATAACATTGCAGAGTATAGTGCAGTGATTGAGTTATTATTTGAATCCATCTCATTTGGGATTCAGAGTTTGATTGTAAGGTCATATTTAGAACTCGTTGTATTACAGCTTAATAGGGTTTATGCCTTTAGAAATTCAGTTTTATTAAGATTATTTTTGAGAGTTCATCTCTTGGAACGTGAATTTAACTACATTGAATATCAACATATTCCAAGATATTTAAACACATTAGCAGATGCAGTTGCTTGTCAAATGTTAAATAGAGATTTGTAATAATCAAGACAATAAATTTAAAAACATTCCATAAACATGTTATACAAGATAACCAGTAATAGTGATATATCATAGCATAGAAGTGTGTTAAAATATACATCTTCTTCGATCATAGGTTGAAAAACACCTTATGATCGGCAAAAATGATAGCACAAAAAGATATAAATGTCATATGAAGTCTACAAAGGCGATCATCCTATCCTTGATGATGATCATGATAAGAAACCACTGCTCGGGCTACCCTACAAAGGAACCTTCTAAAAGGTCTTGGGACCCCAATCACATAGCGCTGAAGCCTAAGAGGAATATCATCTATGCTAGTCTCTGGAATATCTACTGTTAAGCGCTCTAGATGACTCTCCAATTCGGCCAAGGTCTCTGCTGATTGATCCTGTGGGGTTGGTACCGTAGTAGCAGGGTGTCTTCTCTCATAGGGCGGGAGAGTGGTTGGTCGCCATGGACCCACATCTGCATTTAAAACTTTTTACTATCAATTTTTGGACGATTTAAAAACAAAAAAATATATAATTTAGAAAAATGTTGAAAACAATTTTACCTGTATCATCCCATTTCTCTCTTGGTGGAAGAGCCATGTCTAGATCACCACAATAATCCATCCCAGCATATGGAAAATCCTGTATCATGAAAAGTTGGTTTCCCAACTAGCAAAATACTCAGGTGGGAATCTAACAACCTCAGTGCCCTCCTCAGGATGATGGGCCATGACTGCAACCCAACGCATAATCCTAGGATCTCGGGAAAGTCCAACCTCAACAGTAAGTTGCTGTGGAACCAGCATAGGTACCCTCTCTAGGGCAAAGCTCACAACTAAGTAACCATATCCAAAGTTCTTTAGTTGTCCATTCTTTGCCCTAGTCAGTTGGCCTTTCACATTGGCCAACACAACATCGCACCAGTTGAAGATGGTGACTCAGAAGCAGTCTACTGCCATGTGCATTTGGGAACCGGTAGCTAGATGCAATGTTGTGCTCCCGCACAGTCTGGTGACAGTAAATGCATGACTTTAAGTTCAGGACGGGTGATGGTCTTAACATCTATCTGTTTTTCCACAGTTTGGACATTGCAAAAATCTAATCGGAGACTAGTGACAGACTGGCCACCTGGCCTAGACCCGAATAGAGATAATCCTTCACCTCTCTTCAGCAAACCAATCAGAAAATAAATGTCCTCTGGCTCGATTTCGAGCTAGTGGCCACCAATAATGAAACACTGGTCTTGCATCCTCCACTTGTCTACCAGCCATTGTAGAAAGTCTACATGTGCCCTCATGCCAGGTATGGCCCAAAATTTCAATAATCTGCATGCTCTTAAAGCCTGTATTGAAGGTGGATGTAGTAATGCGGCTTGATCCACATCTTTGTGTTCTCTTTCCCGCCAAACAAGCATCTTATATATCTGCATTGCAAAATAGGCGGTTTAGAATATTGAAATTTCAAAACAGTTGGGCGCAAATGAGAAAATATAGGGTTTCAAAACGTGTTTCGCAGGGTTTGCATCCACTGGTTTAGGGATAGTGCGTAGGTTCGCACTCATCCTTAAGGGTAGGTGCGGGACCCTAACTCTTTCGTTTGTATGAAAAAGTTGGGGTTCACAGGGTACACATGGTACGCCTACGCAATCACCGCGAGCGATTTTTAACCAACTTTTTCTTTAAAAAATGAATTTTAAAGCCCTAAAAATGAAAATGAAACGGATGAAATGCAAGTCAAGGATGATGTGGATTACCTGAAGAGGATGGTTCTCGATTCCAATGGTCGGATTTTCTGCAATCTTCACAGGAAGTTTTCTTACCAAAAGCTCTTTCTTTTACTCCAAAGTCAAACGATGAAAATGAATTTGCAAAAGCCCTTTTTATAAGATTTTTTGAATAAATGAATTTTTAATTTGTTTATTTTTCACTTTAAAAAGGTCACTTTTGATGCATTTTTATTTATTTTAAACAGATATGAGTAATGTTGCAGTTTTTGTGCAGAATATTGGGTTTTCAGGGAGAATTGATCATTTTCAACAAAAAACATAGGAGTCCTCTTTAAGCTCTTTTCTAACTCGTAAGATATTAAAAGATTGACGAGTTTTTCTTTTTAGACTCGTTAAAACGGAATTAAAAGGACGGTCCACTTACAACGTTTTTCTGACCGTATAAACATGAAAATATTGCTAGACTTTTGTCGTTTCAAGTTCGATATTGGTAATAAAACGACGTGTTTTCGATCGCTTTTTTCCTTTTTCAGATTGAAGACACTAATTATGAAAAGTACTCCTTGATTGTAATGGTCAAGCAGTTCTCTCAAGTATTATTTTATACTTTTTTGGGCTTGGGAGACACAAATTTACGAAAAAGGACAACCATGGATTTTTCTTAAGTTTTTCTTCTGACTCCCTAAAATTGAAAAACACTGAGTTTCTCCTATACTGGACTCGTTAAAATTTAACAGTAAAGGACCTGTTCAATTTAAAACAGGAACGAACCACTCCTTCTTAGGGTTCCAATCTTAAACTAAGTTGGACTCATTCAAAGGATAAGCTTATAACCGAGAAAATGTTATCCTCCTTAAGCTTGTAAAAAATAAAGAGGTACTTGCCAGAAATGGTGGGGGAAAAGAGAGAAAAATGAACCTGATTATTATACTTTGTCTTTTGAAAAGCAGTTAACCACTCTTGAACACGACACTTTTCGTTCACTTGGGTTGGGAAATCCTTTGCCTAACAGTTAATCAAACCATATTGAACGTCTTCAGCCAGTTTCTGGGTATTAGCTTTAGGTCAATTGTCACCAAACCATCTGCAGTGTCGTTATGTGTTCAAGAGGTCGGTTCAAATAAACCATTCATTTGCGAAATATCTGTCATCCATATTGACCATCCATGATTTATTCCTTGCCAAATACATTTCTTCAAAACTTGATCTATGATTTCGTGTTGTGGGTTTGCCTACGATGGATCGCTTTCTATCGACTCCAACTCATTATCTAGAAAGATGATCTAGAAATCATCAGTACCTTGGAATCTGCATGCCTTAATGGCAAGTTTCTCGTCTTTGACGACATGTTACATCATTGACCTTCGATCAAAGGATTCTGTGACGTGTTTGACATCGAATCATTCATTCACATTTCATGGATTGTACTGAGTACTTTGAGGGCCATTGACATTACTGGTGGTTCCTCTCACACTTGTTAACAATTTACATCATTGACTAGTAATCAAGTTGTTTCTACCATGTTCGACTTCAACACATTCATTCATATGGATAGAATCTTACTAGTTCGGGAAGCAGAAATGAAGACTCTGGATCTAGTTTCCACCATCCAGGCTGAGAGGAATTTTGTTATTCATTATAAAATGTACTATTCATAAACAGATGGCTGTGCCCATACTGTGCCTACATATGTCTATACTTGTGATGTATTACAAAATCATTCCTGTATTAGAGCAGTTTAGATAGTTTCTAGTCAGTTTTGATCGGAGTATGGGAATGCCTAACTCAACGATGATATGATCATAATTATATATATATATATATATATATAATATTATATAGACTATATATATATATAATATATATATATATATATAATATATATATATATATATATATATATATGATCACATTGAATGTTTTTACAGGTTCCGACCGGGGTATCCACAGGAATATCCTTGAAATGACAAAGTGCTTCACTCTTCTTAGATGACAAAAAACCATCCTCATCTATTACAGACTTCGCACTTTAGGGGGAAATCTGTTACACGAAATATTTTCACCATAACTTTTTGTAATCAATATGAGTCTATCAACACTCATACATACCTCCTTTGCAAGTCTTAAACCTCACCTCTGCATATCACGCTTTGAAAATGAGAGAAAGTCCTTAAAAATCTCTAAAACTTTGGTTTCACACTTTCTCTTAGCATTACCTACGGTACTGCACCCATTGGCCATGTCCCATGCGCACCTGACTGCTTTGTATATGCATTTATGGGTGCGAACCCTTGTAAAAGTTAAAAAGGCGCAAGTTTGTTCTTAAAAACTCACTTTGAGTCAATTCTGGAAGCTTCTAGAGGGAATCTTGCGCTGGCAAGTTCGCTCCTCGAGGGTGCCTGCATCCCATTCCTTAAGGATCTAACCCCTTGATGTGAGGAGCTTATCCCCTTGAAGGAGGACTCTTTCCCTTCAATGGTGGAATTGTAACCTCCTTCCCTTGCACTATAAAATGAATCTTTGGGCTGGTTACTTGGGAGGTTGAAACATGAATATTTTGAGGGTAAATGCTGCTGGAACTTAGTCTTCCTAATTGAGCTTTTGAGAGGAGAGATTACATACCTTTTGATCTCATTGGGAGGAGAGTGAGGCTTGTCAAAGTAGAGGAGATTCCTGCGTGGACCCTGGGAAGAGCTTGTACAGCATCAAGGCACCAAGGTTGTAAAGTTATTCTTTGTTAAAGTTAATACAATCAAGTTTATTTTTCTCAATGAGTTATGTTTAATGGTTTATTTCATAGACTCCTTGATCACTATGATGAACATGATTTATTATATTAGCTATGTAGGTGTTCTTTGATGTGTGCTTGTTTGTGTTTGCAGGTTATTAAAAGGAAACTCTTTGAAGGTGTTGGAGCAAGGCTGCCACAAACTAGCATTGGACTTGAGGTAGAATCTATAAAACACCTCTTAGTTTTTATTAATGAATCGAAATATGTTTAGAGAAAAGTAGATTTGCTTGTCCTGCTTGTTGCTAGATATCAATTGATACTAGGGAGATCGGTCTTGTCCACAAGAACGATTTATCCACTTAACAAATGGTACCCTAGGTCTCCCATAGCAGCCACTGGAAAATCAAGAGAATTAGGGCACAAAAAACACTTTCAGAGCTTGGTTTGGTAAAATGGTAACAAATAAAATTACTTTTACCTATTTATAGGTTATAAAAGTCATTTTTTCAAATATTTTCGTAATATTTTAATTTTTTCTCTCGATATCCGTGATGATTATGTGTCTTGTGTAGTTACAGGTGCCTTCAATGTGAATAATGATCATTATTGAACGATTCTAGGAGTTTTATTTTATCTCTTTTTTGGACTCAAATAAACGAAAAAGGAACCCCCTGTGGGTCATCTTTCAGCTATTTTCTAACTCTCAAGTATTGAAAATATTGTTGACTACTTGTCATTTTGAACTTGTTGAAGTAAATGAATTGACATCATCTCGATATAATTTTACCCCTTTTTCGGGCTGAGATTGACTATTTACGAAAAAGGTACACCTTGGTCGACATGGTCAAGAGGTTCCCTCAGATATTGTTTTCTACCTTTTCAGGTTTGAGGGACAAATTACAAAAAGGGACATGATGGAGTTTTCTTTTCCATTTCTTTTTCAAACTCTCTAAATATGAAAAAAGTACCGAGCTATTCTTACATCCAGCTCGTTAAAACTTTGCGACAAAAGATTCATCACCATGATGAGACTGAGCTTCTCCTTCCTAGGGCTCACGAAACTTACTAGGATGGATTCATTCGAAGAATGAACTTACATGACAAGCATATGCTATCCCCTTCAATATTGTGATAAAAATAATTGGGGTACTCCCTAGAAATAGCAGGGGAAAATGAGGATGTGACATCCTTTGTATAGGCAACATGTCACTCTTGAACATGACACTCTTCTGCTCTCGTGTCGGGTTTGGGATATCCTCATTCAGTAACTTGTCCTCCCGGGTTTGGGTGATCCATTTTTCCTCTCATTTGACTATTCCAAACTATCATCATGACTTTTAGTCCCATGTTGAGTCAGATGCTAGCACACTCCGGAGTCATGTCGCCAATATGTTCAAGAGAATTCCAATCTGCAGTTATTTACCTATACATTGTTTGAGTCATTGCTACAGTCCTGAATATAGTTCCACGTTATTCCTTGTTTTGTGTCGATGATGAGGATTCATAATTGCCCTCCTTTTTTGGGTCACTTCCTATCGACTTTAGCTCATTATGAAGGAAGATGACTTAGGAACTCCCTCTCAGTACCTTAGAGTCAGCATGCCCTAATGGCCAGTTCTTCACATCCAATGTTAGGTGTTCGATATTGTCTTTCGATCAGGTGATTCCATGAGAGTTCGACGTCAGCTTCATTATCACATTCATGGATTGTACTATTGTAACTTCAAAGCCATTGCCATTATTGGTGGTTTCTCTCGTACCTGTTAACAGTCCACATCATTGGCTGGTAATTAGGTGGTTTTCTAGCGTGTTTGACTTCAACACTTTTATTCACATGTTAGGATTCGTAGATTGATCGGGATGGAGCGCAAGACCCTGAATCTTATCTGTTATGACTTAGGCTGCATGGAGTTATATGTGATTCATGATTACACACTTTTTTCTACTATACACATGGCTGTGACCATACCATGAGACTTTATATTTATGATGATCCTTATTATCTGGATGGATGTACCCATACCATGGATCTTTTCATATAGTATTCATCATCTGGATGGATGTGTCCATGCCATGGATTCATGTCTTGATCTGAGATATTTATATGTATATGCATCCTTGATTTTCAGGGCTCTTAATAATGCGTGTCCTCATCCTTGCCAAAAGCTCGTCAAGCATCTCAACCATCACTCCTCATTCTAAATTAATGATTTAGGGGTCATCTGTTACAAAATATTTTTTCACACCTCTTGCACTTACCTGTGACATACCCTGAAGTTCCCAAAACATGGTCATTATATAGTATACTCATCCATGTATATAGTTCAAATCCCTTTTTTAAATTTTCTTGGAAAATCTCTGGCGATTTCCCTGAAGAAATAACTCTTAAAACCCTAAAATGAGGGTCATCACCCTTATGAAGCTCAAGACCACGAATCGTCTATTGCACTGTGTTAAGACAACTATGACATCTCTCTTTTCTCTCTGATACCCACGATGGTATCAATAAAGAAGTTTTCCCAAAGAGGATGAGAAGCTTCCTGATCTAGAAGCTTCCAGAGTGGCGAGCTGGAGATGTTTTCGCATAGATGAGGTCAAATCCTCTTAGTTTTACCTCTTCATCTCAAACCTATGAGCTACCTCCTTGAGATGTGGGCTTAATCCTATCTTTGGAGGAGTCCTAACTCCCTCTCCCAGCCTATAAATTCGTCCTCTCCCATTCCCAAATGGTTGATCTATGTCCATTTTCACCCTTATGATGAGCTTGTGCTTAGAGGCTATTCATTAGACTTGAAGAAGGAGTGTTTGGAGAGTTTCTTGGCTTGGACTTGGATTACCACTCAAGGAGAGCCTTTCAACATCAAGGCTATGGTTGTAAGCTTCCCTTTATTCTTTAAATTATTTAACTATTGGTTCATCTTCCAAAAATGATGATGATGATGATGATGATGGTGGTGGTTAACGTCCACTGAGACAAAATTGGTCTATCGGACCTATAATTTTCTTAGGTATTAATGGTTTGGCTTCTTGTCATTCTTGTCGAGATTGGTGCTATAAATTTTCTTTTTTTCTATACGGTCTTCCAACTTCCTTTATCTTGCATCTCCTTCATCTCTTCTAGTTCTTGATACATTGGTGTCTTAGCTTCACGAACTGTTGTGTTCGTCCTTTTGAAGATGGTTGGAGAAGAAGCTTGGTCTGGGAGATCAGCTTTGCTATTAAATGAAGAATTATTTTGTGCGGTATGTGAATCATCATAACTGTTGATGCTTGAGGGGTTCTCGAGTTCACTTTTTTTCTTTTGGGCGGGGCTTTCCCCATGCTTGTCTTGAGCCTTCTTTCTTTCTTGCCCAATTTCTTACGATTTAGAGTTTTCTAGAGAGCATTCTTCCTTGATGACAGTGTAATGTTATTTTTGTGCTCCTTCCCACCATGTAGATTTGTGGTGATTATTTCTAGCATAATTTTTCTGGGAGGCTTTTGGGCAATTTTTGACTAGATGGCCTATCTCAAAGCACAATGGACATCTGAAGAGGACACTTTTATAATCGAGTTTCTGGTTCCACCCATAGTATTTACTTGTTAGGTTTATTTCAGTTGGGAATCTAGCACTGAAGTCAATTTCCACACAAATGCATGCATAGGTGGTTCTGGCATATTCCTCTGCTTTTGGGCACTTACAGTAAAATTTCCCAATTGCATTTCCAATGGCTTTTAGCGAGGAGAAATTCTAGAGATTCAAGGGTAGGTTTAACAATCTCACCCAAACTAGTACTGAGGTTATTACTGTTGTTGAGGGATCGAATGATGGGTTCCATGGCTTCATGAATAGGCCTATGTTTTCCCAAAACCAAGCACTGGAATCTAGAATACGTTGTCTTCTTTTAGGGTTTTCAAAATCCACTATAAAGAAACCCCTAGCACACAGGTAGATATTAATTTCATCAGAAATGATAGGCTTCGATACCTCCGAGATCCAACTGTGGAGAGCTGTCAGCCATGGCCAAAAACCATTGAACCTGCAGATTATGGCACTTTCAGAAAACTTCAAAGCCTCATTGAGTGAGGCCTGGACTACCTGGACAATGGGAGTTGGGGATTCATTGACAATATTTGTAGGAGCTTGCGCCCCAGAGGCAGACAAAGCTGATCTAGTAGCTATCTTCGCGAAGCTGGGAGCCATTTGGGATCAGAGTCAAAGTGTTTCTTACAATGTTGTCCCTCTCCCGTTTAATGAAGTGCAGATTGCCAAGCAGAGAGCTCAGGAGATCGTGGTGAGACTCGTTATTGGGCAGATTGCGACCCCAAATAGAGATCCAAAGGCAAAACTAGAATCAGATCACGATAGATCATGGCAGAAATCAATAGATACCCAAATGCAAAAAGTTATTAGATCTCGTGGTAGAAGTCAATAGATACCCAAATGCAAAAGGTTATCAGATCTCGCGGTAGAATAGTTTTCCAAGTTGCTAGATTACGCAACAATATCCAGTATTCTAGAACCCGTATAGATCATAGTAGATCACGGCAGAATGGAAGAACCATGTAGATCATGGAAATAATAATAGTTTAATAGAAAAAAAACAAAACGACTGTAGCAGTAACACCTCGTGAGAATAAAAAAGATGGCAGGATATCGTAGCAGTAATCATAGTAGATCGTAGTAGATCTACAAACCCATTAAAATTTCATCTACAGATGATCCACGCTACTCAAATCATGAAAAAAGCAGTAGCACCTTAGTAATATATATGTTTATGTATGTATTAGCTTGGAATTCTTTGATCAACTAAGTAGGTTATTATTGTTTTGCTATTGGTTTTTGTAGAAAATATGTGATAGGTTAACCCAATAACGCAATATAAATCAAGGAAGAATACTATAACCTACTTCTACTATCAACTTGCGGAAGCTTAAAAATCGAGCTGAACAAAGTAACCAGAGGAAGAAGAATCAATGGCACAATACATATGAAAATAATTTGGGGAAATCCTCAAATAAAAACCCCACAGTATTGTATTATCATACATGGTGGAAATGCATAGGAATTATACAAAGCCTTAGCTCTTAGTAAAATCCTCACAGATTCTCATAAGCAATCTTGGCTTCTCCCCAACCTTCCTCTCTGCCCTCCAAGCTCCTATTTCCTTGCGTTGTTCCTTGTGGATGATTTGCCTTTACGAAGTGGAAAACCAATCCTTCAAAACTGTGCAATCCTCAAGGATGAATCCGTGACTGCATGCATGGGTTTTCTCCATGAGAAAACACATGCAACTGATAGTACACTGTCCTTGAACATTTATCTCAACTGGGTCGTTCTCAGAATAGACATGCATGAGTTTCTAATGAGGGAATCTTCAGTTAACAAGAGTAGCACTAGTTGAGTGCATTAATGCATCAACTGACTATAAACTCACTATTAGTTCCTCAAACAGTTTGGAACTAATTTAACAGGACTTAACTCAGTAAACTGAGTTAACTAATTACAACTCAAATATAACTCAATCTTATCTCCTTAATTTAAGGGATAACTCTTGCATGACTTCAGAAAGACTTCTAACTTGAATTTATCCAACTAATTAATTTAAAATTAATTAGTTAATTATTTCCAAGTAGTTTTTAAGACTAAATTCGATTTTAATTCACAATTTTATTCAAGGACAAATTAAATTGGAATATTCTTGTTGCCATATTTCAATACTCCCTCTCAACAAGAAATGGATTATCTGCCACCTCGATCTTGTCTCTATGGAACTCGAATTTACACTTTGATAATGCCTTTGTCAAAATGTCATCATCTTGCTCCTCTGTCGAAACAGAAACATGATCCTCTCGACCTGTGAAAAGTCATGGGCAACAAATATTGACTTATGCTTCTGCACACTACCATTAGTAGCTTGCTTTACCTTGTAAAGACAACAAGAACTCACAACTGACTTGTTCTCCCATCTCAAAACCATGTCCCAAACACTATTACGAACTATGGAGTCATACTCCTCCACCATAGCATCAACCCAAATCGGATGCTTCATTGCTTCCTCAAAGGAAGAAGGCTCGGTCTCAACACATTCCCCAGCAAGGGCCATGTATCCAGTGTACCTCTCATGTGACCTCCTCTGTTTGCATTGAGAAGATGGTGCTCCCACATTCTCTCCCGCATCCTCTAATGATCTGTTAGCTTCTCTTGTGCACTTCTGTCCATCTCTAGTTGACACTGCTTGAGTGGATGTCTCCACTGCTGGAAACTCTGCATGTGGCTGCTCCACATCAGTTTGAGGCTCCTCCGCCTTAGGAACCAACAGTTCCTCCACAACCTGTAGTTGGAGCTCCCTCTCAAGGGAAACTCGCATGGTCTTATTCTCATCAAACTTGAGATCCTTGCGAACCACTATCCTCCAACGTGCAGGCAAGTACACCCGATAGTTGTGAGATGTATCAATGTACCCCACAAATATCGCCAACTCTACTATCAGCTCAAGCTTCTTCCATGCATCCTTTGTCACATGGAAATATACCAATGAGCCAAAGATCCTGAAGTGACCCACACCTGGTCTCTTACCGGAGAAAGCTTCCTCTGGTGTCTTCATCCCAAGTATGCGATGCAGGCTTCTATTCTGCAAATACACCACTGTGTTGCATGCCTCAACCCACAAGTGAAGTGGTAGGCCTTGTTCATGCAACATTTCTTGTGCTCCTCAGCCTACAAGTGAGGTGGTAGGCCTTTTTCATGCAACATTTCCTATGCTGCCCCTACAATAGTTATGTTCCTCCTCTTGGCCACCCCATTCTGCTGTGGGTTATGAGGTGCCATCAAATCTCTTTTAATTCCTTCCGTTACACAGAAGTCCTTAAACTCTTGAGATACATAGTCTTCACCGTTGTTTATTCTCAAGGCCTTGATCTTCTTCCCTGACTCTTTCTCGACCAAAGCTTTGAACTCACAAAACTTTGTGAAAGTTTGGTCCTTCTTTTGAATGAAATAAATACAACATTTACGAGAATAGTCATCAATGAAGATCACATAATACCTTTGCTTCGTTGTGGATGTCATCGAGAATGGTCCACATAAATCAATATGAACTCTCTCTAAGATAGCCTCTGCTCGACTGTCTCAATCATGAAAGGAAGACTTGATGTACTTTCCCAAGGTACAACCTTTGCATGTTTCAACTTTCTCAAGCTTACCTTTAGGAAGTCCTATAGATATCTATTGCATTATCTTCAAAGCCCCATGATGCAAATGGCCCAACTGCTTGTGCCACACTTGCCAACGTCTTGGCTTTGCACCAATTCTGTTTTTGTACTCAATGCTGCACAATCATCTACCTCTAGTTTATAGAGATTCTTCATTCGAATCCCTATCCTCTTGGTTTGACCCGTGGCTATGTCTCTTAGGTACGCATTTCCTTTACTGAAGACAACATCGTAGCATTGTCCTCCAACATCATGACTGATACCAAGTTCTTCTTCAATCCAGGCACATATATCACATCTGTCAAGGTGAGAGGGGCTCCATGCTCCCTCTGAAAATCAACCGTGCTCACTCCTGAAACATTATACCTTTCGTTGTCACCCATCCCTATGCGCATCTTGAGGTCTTTCTCCTCCAAGGCATTGAATAAATTTTTATCATCGGTCATGTGGAATGAGGCTCCACTGTCAAGATACCATACACAACCCATCATCGATGACACCATGCATGTGATGAGGGTAAAATCCATTTTGAACCGAGAGGCTAATGCCTTACCTTTTGATCCTTCCGAGGATCCCTTCTTGGACTTCTTCGATGGCCAATTAGTTGCATAATGTCCCATCTTGTGAAAATTAAAACATATTAATTTAGACATGTCACCCTTCTTCCCTCCATGAGAAGAATTCGATTTGAAATGGGAAGCCTTCCCCTTCCTTTTCCATGCCTTACTTGATAAGGCCATATTTTCGTCATCATCATTCTTGGACGAAGAACCATCTTGTTTGCTCCTCCTGATCTCTTGCTGCATAAAATCTGACCACAGTCGTTCCCAATCCGGCAATTTCTCCCTTCCATTCATAAAGTCCTAGTAGCTATTCCAACTCTTTGGAAGGCCAAGGAGAGTGAGGCTCACCATATCATCATCGGCAGTAGTTATTCCCACACTGCGAAGTTCATCTCTACAGGTGGTGAGCTTGTTCAGATATGTGGAAATAGTATCGCCGTTGTCCATCTTGATTCTTCGAAGCTTATCCTTGAGCGCCAATTTCCTCTGTTCACTACTGTTCTGGTAGAGGTCCTTCAATGTATTCCACATTGAAAATAGAGTATCCTTACCATGGAGACTCAAGACAATATGGTCTCAAACTCCCTCAAGGATGATCCATCTCACCTTTGCCACACACTTCTTCCACTCAGCCAACTCTTGTGCATTATTTGAAGCTAGCTTTGGGATTTCTTGATCAATGAATTCCTTCAAGTCATTTTCTTCTAGTAAATCCTCCATTCTGTCTTTCCATGCTATGTAATTCGAGCTACCTTCTAAGGTATACTCGAGTCTCAAGCCATAGAATGCCATTGGCCAACCTTGAAGTATGATATGAATTCGATTTTCACCTGCAACCCCGAACTTCAAACTTCGAATTCTCTTCTCAGTATATTGTTCAAAGCTCTGATACCATGTAGAAAACATGTGATAGGTTAACCTGATAATTCAATATAAATCAAAGCAGAATACTATAACCTACTTCCACTATCAATTTGTGAAAGCTTAAAGATCGAGCTGAACAATATAACCAGAAGAAGAAGAATCAATGGCACAATACATATGAAATACTTTGGGAAATCCTTAGATAAAAACCCCACATTATTGTATTATCATGGATGATGGAAATACATATGGGTTATACAAAGCCTTAGTTGTCACAACTATCCATCTCTCAGTACAATCCTCATAGATGCTCATAGGCAATCTTGGCTTCTCTCCAGCCTTCCTCTTTGCCCTCCAAGCTCCTATTTCCTTGCGCTGTTCCTTGTGGATGATTTTCCTTTACCAAGTGGAAAACCAATCTTTCACAATTGCGCAATCCTCAAGGATGAACCCTTGACTGCATGCATGAGTTTTCTCCATGAGAAAACACATGGAACTGATAGTTCACTGTCCTTGAAAATTTATTTCAGCTGGGTCTTTCTCAGAATTGACATGCATTAGTTTCTAATGAGGGATTCTTCAGTTAACTGGAGTAGCACTAGTTGAGTGCATTAATGCATCAACTAACTGTTAACTCACTATTAGTTCCTCAAATAGTTTGCAACTAATTTAACTGGACTTAAATTAGTAAACTAAGTTAACTAATTACAATTCGAATATAACTCAATCTTATCTCCTTAATTTAAGGTATAACTCTTGCATGACTTCAGAAAGGCTTCTAACTTTAATTTCGCCAACTAATTAATTTAAAATAAATTAATTGATTATTTCCAAGTAGTTGTTAAGACTAAATTCGATTTTAATTCACAATTTCAAGGAAAAATTAAATTGGAATATTCTTGTTGCCATATTTCAATAGTTTTGGCATGCTTTTTTGTATCTTGGTCAGTTGTGCGGGTATATAAGTGCTGAAAGAAGCAAGAACAAGTCCACGACACAAGATATTTGAGGATCTCAACAAAGGAAATCAGAATATCATCAGAGTGAGGGAGGTCATCTCTCTTGTTCTACTTTTCAATTATAATCTAGGAAGATGTCTAGTTGATTATCACTTCAATTGCTAGACCCGCTCATTCGGCTAGAGGGATTTTCTCTGTCTGCAAAGAGGATTAACCTTGTCAACACCATGCCTTTGCATATTTTTCCTTATTTATGTCTCCATAAAATGTTGGTGGCTTGGATTTCTTGAACTCATCTGGAAAATATCCCCTGTGAGTCCTCTTGTAAGGATGATAATGATGATGACCATGATACCTATCTAAACTAGAACTAGAATAGAACATGTGTCCATCACCTCTCCTACTCGGCATATCTAAGAACCTTCCATCTCTGATCCTCTCATCCCTCTTCGACCTGTTCCCACCATGAGACCTACTTCGATATGCCCCATTAGTCCTGTCCTCCTGTCCATGACTGGTTCTAAGTGGTTCCTATCTCTGAAAGTCTAACAAACTCTAAAGGATAACTGCATTAATGTCTTCTTATTTCTCCTATGCCTGAATTCTATCATTATCTACTTTGCAACTTGTATTTATGCCTTCAAACTTCTTAATGTGCCTGTGATGATAGGAGAGTACCCATCACCATTCTGCTCATTTGATCTATAGGGAGAATCTCGCGAAAAATAATCCACCATATTTCTAGTCATATTTGATCTTCTTCTTCTTTTTGCAAGCATACCATGTTAGCGAAACCAAAATATAAACATAACCAACATACCTCAGTATAGTTCAAGGGAGGATATCTCATCTGCAAAATCAACCAGATTAGCGTGATACATGTATAATCATAATCATACCAATATACCAACATCATCTCCATCATTATCCAATTACCATGCATGACAATGCCAACTTCATACCATGACCTCATGCATGACAACTATAACTAGAAAATGCACGCATACATCCACATAGACAACAAACATACACAAAAAATACATATTCAATCAAGAAGAATTCATGACAAACACATTCAAACAACAACATCATCAACTTTCACATGACACCACATTTGCAAAAATTACCATCGCAAGGCATACACATCAAGTACATATACAACCTACATACATGCATGACAAACACATTCCACCCATCCATTCCAAGGGGTGAACAATGCTCTGATACCGCTCCGTGGTATTAGATATCACCCAAAGAGAACATAAACCAAACATCACCCAAAGAGAAAAAAACTCGCTTTGATATCAATATGTGGTATCAGATATCACCAAAAGAGAACAGAAACCAGACATCACCCAAAGAGGACGTAAACTGCTTTGATACTACTCTATAACACCCTCCTCCCACAATTGCCCAAGATAACCGGTTTGTTGGGGTAAATATGTGACAAAGAGTTACTATAATGTGTTTCAACCTCCTAGATCACCATAAGGAAGTGGAATCAGCACAATAAAAATCTTATTGACATTCCTTAGGAGCTACAGGATCCCTAGGGCTAACCAACCACTCTGAGTGCTCAACTCCTACGTTAACTTGCTTTTTAACTGAAATAGACTCCCAATCACTCCAATGAAAAGCCCTCCATGCCACTATAACTCTCCAGTCGTTACCACAACAAGCCCTCCATGCCACTGTAGACTTTTCAACTAGTTTTGTGATAATGACTGCCATATTAAGCCACTTTTTAGGAATAGGACCCGGCCCTCTACCCAGAACTTGATGAAACAATCAAAAGTGATAAAAAACAAGAAGAAATGGCCTCTAATGCAAAACTTGTACAAGGACCTGACTTGACTTATCCTAACCATGACATACATTCCGTCAAACACATCATGAACATGTAATATAAAGGTCATAAATACACACTTGTACATAGGGATTTCCTACTTATCTGAGAATCCTCAAGAAAGTCTGATGCCCTCTCACTATAGTTTCATTTTCATATATTAGGTCATTCATTCATTAACATTTCATATAATAACCAAAACATGATGAGAGGCATAACTCAAGGCTGTCATAGAACCATGCTTGTAACCAACATATAACCAGATAAATAATAGTAATAGAATAACCATCATAGGCACATAATACAAGTACATTTACACATAGAACGCAGGAGGAAAAGAGCTCTTATTAACATATGAAAATCCAACCAAGTCAGGGACTTCCACGTACCACCTGACCATGGATTGGGTTGAACCAAATCTTTCTTTCAACCAATCACCTTCGTGTTATATTCCAATCATGAATGTGGGACTCACAACAAAAATGACAATGCTTCTCAGGATTTACCGCATATCCCATAAATGTGGTTAAGGATTTCTAGGCCTGAATCAAGCACCTATACAACTAGGCTTTATTGCATATCTCGCCATATACGAGTCAAGGGTTCCTAGGCCCAAACAAGAAACATACACTGCAATATTTACAATTATTCACCATTATCAGTCTAGGGATCACTAGGCCCTAAACAAGCATGAATTCCTCCAAATCTCTCCACCTAAATCATGAGGAATTTTCCCATATCCACCCTTAGGCTTTACTGCATATCACACCTTTAACAGTCCAGGTATTTCTAGGCCTTTGGGAGTTTTCTCGAGACCACCTCACTCAGTTTTTCTCAACAAAGCAAAAGAACCCCATCACATCATGGCTATCCAAAAATGGAATGGAAAGGATGAAAACCACTATCACACATAGAAAAACTCATGCTAATGACAATAAGAAAACCAAATACACACATGCATATACCATGCATGCCAAAAATAGCAAGGAAATCATACATGAAACTCGTTACCTGTAAGTAATTCCATTGTAGCCACTTGATCCAACTTTTTGTTTCTCGATCTTTGCTTCCCTTTGCTTTCTTGTCCTTCCTTTTCCTTCCTTTGCCCAATCCTAGAGTGTTCAAAGAATACTCTAAGTGTGTAAGAGTATGAGAGAATAAAGATAGTATAGAGAGCTCTAAGCTAAAACTAACAAAAGGCTGTGAATTGATCCTCAAAATCCTTTTTATTAATGAGGCCTCTAATTTCTTCATTATCCATTATTTTCCTTCAATATCTTTTCTCACATGCAACCTATGACCTTTCACCTTCCTTTTCTTCTATTTTCCATTATTTTCATAAATAAATGCCAAATAATGGCTCTTTGGCTTTTCAAATCCTTTTCCAATTTCCCTTTAGC
This sequence comes from Pinus taeda, assembly GCA_000404065.3. Lineage (NCBI taxonomy): Eukaryota > Viridiplantae > Streptophyta > Pinopsida > Pinales > Pinaceae > Pinus > Pinus taeda. Next base: position 66,821 of record APFE030471963.1, on the reverse strand, counting down.
CATAATAAACCAAATAAACACCCATTGGATGTTTTTCCCAACATTCAGCTTGGAATATGTGTCCAATGAAATTGGTCTTATTTTATTAAATTTATTACAAGGATTTTTAACCCAGAGCTATTACACTTAATGTTGATCATGCCATTACTTGTACTTGTTGTTGGACTTATCCAAGATGTTGTGCACCTATTGGCAAATGTGTTGGATGTTTTCAATAAACTAGGTTGCTTTGTTAGCCTCAAGTTGTACATGTGAAAATTCTATCTAAGTAGTTGAATGGGGCATGGAACATCAATTAGACAGAATGGTTGAAATCCCATACCCAATTGAAAAGGACTGCAGCCAGTCGAGCTATGAAGAAATTTTTGATAAATGTGATACAAATAATAAAGGCTCTCATTCTAGGTTCGTGGATTATTGGTGTCGAATAATGTCAAGAAGCTCGACTAGAATGTGCTCAAGAACTTGATATCCTGATTTGATATAATGGTTTTTGATATCAAAAAATATACCCATACTCGTTCAAAGAAGAGTTTGGAAATGTCCTCTGTTGTGATACTCTTTTTGCAAGTTGCCAATACAGCCATCTTAGAAAATTTGTGCATGACCACAAATACATTGTGCTACCATGCTTGGTAGATGGGAGGCCTGATAGATAGTCCATGGAGATGGATTCCTAGTGGTGGATGGGAATAGGGATATGAGTGTTCATGCCTTGCCTCTTGATGGTTGGCTTGGAAATGGCATAGAAAGTGTAGGATCTGATATATTTTCTCACGTACTGTCAGAGTTTTAGCCAATAAAAATGCTTATGTAGTATAACCACAATTTTCTCCACACCAAAGTGTCTTGTGATCCAACTATAGTGTGCCTCCCAAATTAGCTTGGCATGCTCACTTGAAGCAATAAAAGGTGGCCAAGGTAGCATAATAATGCATCATGGAGGTGGAAATATGGAACTTTCTTGCCAACCACTAGCATATGGTATGTGGTGGTGAACTATAGATCATTTTTTTTATATTTCTGACCATCCAGAGGTCTCATTCCCACAAGAGTTGAGAATAGTAGTCAGTGTTGCAACTAGGGGTGGACTGAGGAAATTTGCAACATGATTGGTGCTACCTTCTTGTATTTAATGTTCAAGTGGAATTTTTCCAAATATGTAGACCACTTCTGATGCCTATCATTCTTCAACTTCCCTCGTGTTTAGATAAACTGAAGAGGTCAGTGATCTATGTGGATGACTATCTCCTTCCCTAAAATGTGACTGCTGGCACACCTTCATGATAAAAATCATCTCTTTATCATAGATGGGGTATTTACGAATTATATTAGAAAGTGTCTCACTGTGATAGGCCACTAGATGCCCTTGCTAGGTGAGAATTGCACCAATAACATAATTGGAGGTGTCTGTCTCAATTTCAAATGGTTGTTGTAGGTTTGACGATGTGCATACAAGTGCAAAGAAGAGGCAGTTATTTAGCTCAACGAACTCCTTCTGTTGGGACTCAGACCATAATTGTTTTTCTTTTGCTTCACCCTTGGTAACCTAACTAAGAGGCCAAGTGATATGAGAGAATCCCGACACAAACCTCTGATAAAACTTGGCATGGTTCAAATAGTTGTGAAGCTCTGTTAGAGTGGTTGGGGCTAACCAATATCAAATGACTTGGATCTTAGTCGGATACAAATGCATTCCTTGCTCATCAATGATGTATTGTAGATATTGAATCTAGCTCATAACAAGGGTGCATTTCTCCAAATTGGAACATAGTTTGTGTTGTCGCAGGGATTGAAGGACATGCCAAATATGCTGCAGGTGCTCTTCTCAACTCCTGCTAAAGATGAAGATAAAATTGTTGGTTGAGGCAGAGATCTCATCCTTGGTGGATCCACCCAATTGTGTATGACTACAAATGTGGTGTGGTCAATATGCCCAACTGCTTCATGACCTCTACTGAAATGAGGTTATTTTGGTTATTTCTATCAATAATGAACTATAATGGAAAATCCTTCACCCACATCTATGATTGGAAGAGACACCCCCCCTCCTCTGGATCTCCAGGATTAATCTTGTGGACTTTGGTGGTTGAAACTATGGCATTGGGTCCTGCGTCAATAATCTACTTCCCCTTATAATTAACCTTGTTGATTTTCGGCTCAGAATTAGAGCATGCATTAGACAGTCAACCTTTTAGCTCAGCCACAAATGACTACTTGGCACAACACTCATTTGTGTTGTGTGTGGGGATCTTGTGGAAGCCACACCAGTTTCCTGTGTCCTTCTTTGTCTTCGTGGTGCCATTATTTGCTAGCAGCTTCGATGGGTTATCCTAGGAAACTCCATCTTTTCTCCATCCTTTGTTTTATGGTTTGGGGGCATTCATTCCCTGCTTATAATTTGTAGATCAAAGCTCACACTTCTTTTGTTTAATTTTTTCTTCAATTTTCGCAGTATATCAATATGCTTCACCAAGCAAGGAGATGCTAAAGAACTCCATTTCTTCCTAAATGTATTTGTGCAGAAAACCGCGGTACTTGAGAACTCGATGTTGCTAAGAGTCTTTGATACACATATTTATGCGTAGAGTGTGAAAAATATTTGTGAACTCATGAACATCTTGGTCCCTTTTCTGTCAAAATGTGGTCCACTATATGTACTTGTCCTCATAGTTCCGCAAGGGGTAATATTGTTCCTTGACAACGTCTAGGAAATAATTCCAAGAGGGGGTAGCTATAACGGAGAGGTTTCCTTGGCATTTTTATCAAAGTAAGTTTCCCACCAGTCCTTGTCATGGGGGGGCACCCTAAGCAGTGAAAGAGTTGTCTTTACCCTATTGGAGAAACTATGGACTGAAAAATAGCCTGCCAACAGATTCAACCATTTATCTATAACATCGACATCTATTGAACCTTAGAATATGGGGATATTTAAGTTCACTTCTACCTTGAAGAAGGTGATCCCTCTAAAGTGACTGTTGGATGAAGATGCGTCACCAGTGGGCATCCACCGAAGGATATCGGGAAAGTTGTCCATCATATTGTTTAAAATTTTTATTTGATCTCCTTCTCCCTCGTGTTTATTTTCTTCTTCCATGGGAGGCCATTGGTGTCAGTAGGGACAGTATTGTAAAGGCTCAACCAGTTCAAGTCCTAACTCCTTATACCCCAACCTTGTTGGGGACATGCGTGGAAAAACAGAGAAAGGGTAGACCACTCTAGTACCACTAATCCAAATTTATGATGGAATGCAATGGAATACAAATAAAAATATAACCAAAAAATATATCTAAAACAAACCTTTAATTCATTAATAACAAAGTACTGAAAATTGTTTACGTGCAAAATGAAAATAAACTAGCTCAGGTGATGATAACTTATCTCTTAGAAGCGATGTGGTAGCTACATGCCATCTAAAATATTTTAAAATGAGGCTTGAAGGCCTATTTATTAGTGAGAAACAATGGAAAACCTTAACCATCTAAAAATATAACCCTAGGATATGAAGCGACAAAAGTTTGTGTTCCCTGTTGGGGTAAATTGGCGCATTTACTTCCTAGTGTTGCAACTTTGGCATATGATCTATGTTTGACATGTACAATACGTTGTTAGAAATATCTATTTGAGGACTAAAACATATGATTATAAAACCCAGGCTAGTTAAAATATTAAGTTAGCCTGTTTTTCAAAAAAATGTCATTTAGGGCCTCAAAACAGCTCCAGAAGTTCAAGACCCAAAAAAATTGCCAAAAATAGTAAATTGTGCTACAATTAAGGAAATGAAAGAAACAATGGTGGGGGTACAAGTGGAATAGGTAGGTGGCAACCAATATCCACCTAGATCAGTGCTATCCCCTTTGGAAGCAATGGTCTCCATTGCATTGATTTCCTCAATCTGATGGGGAAACTTTTGCGGAACTTGGTCCCTTGTGACCTCCTTACCTTGGTGCAGAAGTTGGTTAGCTTTGATAACCCGATAAAATTGGATATTATGCGAGTGTTCTTGATCTACGTGTCCATAATTTTATTATTTTTTTCCTATTCCATGCATTTTGGGTTTAGCTCTGTTGGTGTTAGTTGTTCTATAGTGTCTGATGTGTCCAACAATGGTGGAAAGTATGGTTGAAGGCAGTCTACATCGACCATTCAGTGCAAGCCAAGGAATGGGGGAATTTTAAGCTCAAAAACATTGTCTCCGACATCTTGGTGATGGTTTAAGACTCTTATTGGAGTGGTATGAGCTTCTTATGGGCTTCGACAAGGCATTATTTCTGTAAAGGCAACCAAACTTTGTCGCCCACCTCAAACTTGTGTAGCACCCAATATGTTACACAACATTTTGTCACTGTCCTTGTACTCCCTATTCTGTGATCCTAGAGGACCTATATAGTGAATGCTACATACTCTCCCATCATGAAGATACTCCCATTATGTCCATCTTCATGGGCAGAACAATTCCCTTTTACATCATTTCCCAAGAATCTTCCTTTTACCCCAGTTTACAAGAAAGGTGCTAATTACCCATTTACTTCTCACACTGATTTGCAGAGATTGAAACCAGGACTAGCACCTTATAGTGCAACTGACCCTTTTCTCAGTAGCATCAATCCTCTTTTGGCAAGTTTTTTTAATATGGAGTCGAAGCTTCTAGGTCTAGAAGCTTCATAACGAAAGTCTGGTAAATGGTTGGGTTCGATGGAGCCTAGGAAGTGAGCTTGGGCTCCTTTCCCCTATTAAGATGGAACAAACCAAAGAGATAAGGCCTCTCCCATGACAAGAGGAATCATCTCCCCTCCATCAAAGCCATATAAACTCCTCTTTTCCCAAGCTAAACTAGTCTTAGTCTTAGTATTTTTGGAGCTTGAATAATCAGTAAGACATCTATAGCTTGTAGCTCTCTAGTTTATGTTTGAGGGAGAATAGTGTGTTTGGTTTGGTTTGAGACTAAAGGAAGGAATACTTAAAACTTCCATTGTTGGGGCTATCCATGAGATGCTAACAGAAGTGTGGGAACCTGGATATGTCGGGGGAGAGCAACAATGTAAAGGCATTGGTTGTAATCTCTTTCTAAACTTATATGAATACAAATATTGATTGATTTCCTACATTAAAGTGTTATCTTACATTTGATTTCTTAATTTTCCTTGACTTGTTAAGTAGGCTGAATAAAATTTGTATGATATCACATTTGTTGTTGTTGTTTGTTTTCTTGTTTTAGGTATTCAAATGAAGGAAATGAAAAGTAGCTGGAATAAGGAAGCAGGATCATCATCGAGCAGAATAGAGTTCTAAGTGGTAGGCCCTCTTATTTGATTCTAGCTTAAGGAAGTTTTCCATAGATTGTTTGTTTGTGGCTAGACCTGCTCTCTCGGGCTAGAGGAATTGTTTGTGTCCGCACCGATAATTTACCTGCACTACAAATTGGTGACTTCACTGGGGATCCAATCCTTTTGTTTGATTGATTATCATTTTATGGTTTTGTGTGTAGTTTTCTAGTATCACCATTTCCATTTAGTTTTCTCTGGTTTTCTTGGTTTATTGCTCTAAGTCTGAAATTTATAGTGGCAAGTTTGGTTTTAGCCTTTGACAATTTTTATTTTTTTCCTTGAATGCTCTGTCAGTGCATTTATTTTAATGACAATCGCGCTGAAAAACATGAGTTTATTTAAAATAGCCGCATCGCACCCCCTTGTGGTGCTTGTTGTCAGTTAGGAAGTCGTGCTGATTCCTGTAGGTGAAGATTAGGGTTTCTCCTAGATCATAACTAGTGTGTCTTGCCCTCTTAATTTTTTCCTGCACGTTTTTCCTGTGTTCTCCTTGACTTGAAAACTTCATTAGCTTGGTTTTTGTGGTCATCAAGTCAAGTTGTTGGTTAGCCCCTCCTCTGATGTGTTAAGTTCGGCCCTGTGTGAAGTTCTTTTTTCTTTTTTCTTTTGATCCCTCGATCAACGCTAGTTGTAGCCTGGCCAGTAACGCTGATTAGGCCTATCAAATCTAGTTGCAGTCTCTCCAGTCATGTCGGTCCTTTGATCAATGCTACTTGTTGTCTGGCCAGTCATGCCAATCTATGAGTTAAGAAAAAATAAAAATTTCTCCCATTCCAATGCTAGTGTGTCTTGACCCTCAGGCTCTCTTTTACCCATAAGTGACTAGGATGCTGTGCATGCTAGTTTTGATTGATTGATTGGCTTGAAGTTTCATTGCTTGATTTTTTGAGTTTTTTTTGGATGGTTTCTATGACCCTAGGGAATCTAGGTCAATTACCATTCATTCATTTGTTTACTCATTACGTCAAGTTTTTGATTTGCTACTTCATTTAATCCATCTTTTAGTCACAACATCTTCATTGCTTCATTTTCAATTGAATGAGTGAAAGAGTCTCATTTGTTCTCTTATTTCGATTGTCTCTTTTCTCGTTCAGAGCATAGATTACATTGCTTGGTTTGTTGATTGAAGCATCTACGTGTTTGGTTTGTTTGATTCAGGGAACAAGTTGCTTTTAGTTTCATTTATCATGCTTTGGGTTTGATTGATGCTTGTTTGTTTGGAATTGTGAAAATTTTCATTAAAGTGCTTTATGTGAAAGATTTATTTTGCATTTTATGAAAAGAAGAACATCATTCTAGTTTACTTAAGCAAAAATATTGCATTAGTAGCGTCATTGAGAAGCTATAACTTCATCATCATAAGCATTGGAAATGAAATGAAACTTCTTTTGTTGTTAAGGGAATATTAACTGCATTTAGGACATGTATTAGTGAAATATTTCATTATTTGATTGTTGCATTGATTGTGTGCTCTCTATCCCTCAATTAGTGTTAACTTTCATCGAAGAAATATTTCTTTTCACATACAGCTTTATATAGGAGGTTTCATATGACAATGGTAGGGCCTTGGAAATGAAACCTAATTCAAGGTCAACCTTTAAAATTTATTGAATTAACCTAAGGAAGCATTGAAACTTAACGCTCACATTTAGTGGTCTAGGCTAGAGACGTGTTCCGGCATCTTTAAAACTAGCAACTCTCATTCTCTTTGGCATTAGGAAACATAGTAAGGACTTGTGATCCCCATACCATCATGTATATAGAGGGAGACCCCACTAGGTTTTCAATCTTTTATCCATAAGAAGTCGAGTCTGCCACCTTGTAAACGTGATACAATGAACATAACATTCAGGGAGATTGCCTACTTGCACTTTTTGGTTCGCCGAGAGGTATTCTGCAGTTCATGGTTACCTAGTAATCCTTTTGCTTAGATTATCTTGAGCAATCATTTTCGTATTTTTGACTCTTTAAAATTAAAATATCATCAAGCACTTGTACTTTCAAGCTCGTTAAATCTGAAAGCAACTAGAGTCACCTTTTTTCCTTTTCTTGGCTCTTAAAATATGAAAAGGTAAAGTTTGGTTTCAATGTCTTAAAACTAACTACCCACGAAATATTCTTGGTTAAAGTTATATTCCTTAGTGATTCTTTAGGGCCGATTCCAATGGCAACATTTCTATAGTCTACTAGTCAAGGATTCCCCTTAGATGGGAATCTTGGTCCTTTTCCTTCTTTTGGAAATGCTAGTGCTCCTTATATGGCAACGTTGTGCCTCCCTGGGTTAACCATTGGTTACATGTTTAGTTATTTTCAACCTCAATGGTCTTGAGTGGCCCAACTCTTGCCCAACAATCCCCTTCATTTGAGTCACATCATGTTCATTCTAAGGTTGAACTCTCCCATTCATCCCCTATTTCTTCCTCTTCCTCTTCTACATCGCCTCGTGAAAGTTTGAAATCTACTAACCAAGAGGCTAAGAAGAAGAATAAGATGAAGAAGAAGAAGTCAGATAAGAAAGAGGCCAACCATGCAATTGTTACTCCTAATGCACCCCCCGTCGACAAACCTTCTAATCCTTTGTAGAAGGTAAAATTCCCTTGCAGGTTGTGTAAGGGTGACCATCTCCTCCGAGACTATCCTGGCATTCCTAGAGTCTTAGAGGTGTGGTATTAAGATCTGAATCGACCATCCCCATCAACCTCTGGAGATCATGTTGATACTACACCTTCAATTAATGATGGGAAGAAGAAGGGAAAGATTAGATTCCCCTGTAGGTTTTGTGAAGGAAAGCATCTTCTTCACCTTTGTCCTCTTATGGATAAAGCTTCCAAATTTTTTGAAAACCTTACGGCTCCTCAACCCAAAATTCCTGTTGATTATCAGAGGATTTCTTCCAACCCTCTCCTATTTAGTAAAGAGATTGACTTGGATTCATCTCTTTCCCATCCTAATCTTCCTAAGCATGAATCTCTTGTGTCTATTCTCTGCCAACCATTGGTCAAAAAGAGTGTCGACTTCACTCCGCCTTTAGTTGTTCACTCTGTTCACAAAGAGAGTAGTGATCATAATTCTCATGTTCTCCTTGTCTCCTCAAATTATCATGAATCGAAGATTGACCCTCCTGTCCGAGTTGTTTCAGAGATACTTCTCCTCCTGCAGAGCATGGGGGAAATCATATGATACCCCCACCAAGTAGTTCTGTCATTTCTTTCGATTGGAGTAAATTGACTGCATTCCACCTCCCATCTTATGTTCCTTTCTAGATTAAAGTACAAGTCTATAATATGGTAGTAAATGGAGCTATATTAGATGAAGGCGTGTCTGTTAGCATCATGTATTCTACTACTTGGCAAGCTTTGGGTTCCCCTAAGCTTGTGCCTGTCACCCACAATTTGTTGGCTTTTAACGAAGGAACCAGTTGTGCCCTTAGGGATCCTTCCAAATTTCCCTATTACTTTGGGAGGAAAGACCGTCTATATAGATGTCATGGTAGTCCAAGGTCCATTAGATTTCAATATTCTCCTTGGACGTGACTATGTCTATGTCATGGGAGCTCTTGTTTCTTCACTTTTCGATGTGGTTTGTTTTCCACACGAAGGGAGAATAGTGACCATTGATTAATTTTCATTCATTGGTCACCAGATGCCTCCTTTTCAACCATCGTCCCTTAGTGGTTCTTGTTTGCAAGTAGTGCCTTACCCGCCATAGGTAAATTATGTGGCTACTCGTTCCGTCTCCACATCTGCTGATGATCACACAGATGGTATAGGGCATTATGTACTGGGGGCATTGGAACTCGATCTATCATTGGTACCAGTTGACATGTATTCCTCCCAGAGCATGGATCTCTCATCTAGTGAGGACCTCTTGGGAGTCATGTTCTCATATGGTCCATGATCAACTGTCATGAGGATAGTTCCTTGTCTTGTTTTGACCTCATTAAAATATGAAACAAGGGGCAAGCATAGTTCTTTGTGTTGTGTCAAGCTCATTCAAAAATGAAACAAGGGGTGAGAATAGTTCCTTATCTTATGTCAAGCTCATTCAAAATTGAAACAAGGGTTTGAAGATACTTTCTTCCTGTATCTACCTCGTTAAAAAATGAATTAGATGTTTGAGGATAGTTCTTTTACTGTGTCAACCTCGTTAAAAAATGAAACAACTCCCTTTTCCAAATCGGGTCTTTGCCTAAGATCTTGTAAGATCCCAGTCGAGTCTTTCCTAGATCCAGAAAGTGAACCTTCATTTCATCCACCTAGCTGAATGAAATGAAGCTTGGGGGCATGTACCTCAAATTGAGTCATTATGTTGGGGGCATGCAAACTTAACTTAAGCATAGTTTTTCGTTTCAAGCTTGTGAAAACATGAAACTGAATTCAAGTAGAGTTCCCCATGGTTCAAGCTTACGTAAAAATGAATTCATGCCCAATTTACATCTCGTGATTGCCATTTTTATCAGATAATTTCTTCTAGATGAGCCTTGGTTGTTCCATTCCATCGCCACCATCTCTTTGGCCAATCGTATGCTTTCACTTGGTTGTTTTTCCCTTTCCTGAGGAACCACAGTGATGAATGGTTTTGTTAGCTAGCCTCTTGACCATTACATGTTTTGAGCAGTTCCACCATAACCGGAACCAGTTGCTACCCTTTATACCACTCGTTCCTCTAGGACAAGTCACCTTTAAGCTCTTTTCTGACTCGTAAAAAATGAAAATATTACCGAGTATTTTTCCCTTTTAGACTTGTTAAAGAAAATAAAAGCAAGGATTCATCTTTGAGCTCTTTTTTGACCCTCAAAATATGAAAAGATAAACTATTCGTTTACCCATTTTCGAGTTGGGATAAACTATTTAGGTACTCCTTGATTGAAATGGTTGAGCGGTTCTCTCAAGTATCGTTTTCTACCTTTTAAGGATCAAGAGACACAAATGTATGAAAGGGACCATGTGGATTTTTCTTTTGCGTGTCTTTTTCAAACTCTCTAAACATGAAAAATATATCAAGTTATACCTTTGTCGTACTCATTAAAACATTAAACGATACCAGATTCGTCACCATGACGAACGTGAGCTTCTCCTTCCTAGGGCTTATTAATCTTACTAGGTTGGATTCATTCGAAGGATGGACTTACAGTCCAAGCACATGCTATCCCCATCAAGATTGTGATAAAAAATAATTAGGGTACCTCCTAGAAATGGTGGGGGGAAAATGGGAAACTCTATCTATTGTGTCGGAAACTCACTCTTGAACATGACACTTTCTGCTTCGTGTCGGGTTGGGATATCCTCACTCCATCGTTGAATTTCCTGGTTTGGGCCGCTCTTTATTTCATTCCATTTTATCTTTGCCATGTCATCATCACCTATGATCCTTTGGATCCAAAAGCTACCAAAATATGGAGTCATGTCGCTAGTATATTCAAGAGTTGTCTTTCTGCAGTTACACTCATTCTTGATTCTCTGTATCAGCCGAAATCATTGCATCCCTTTGTCTCGTGTCAATGATGTGGGATGCATCATGGCCCTCCTTCAACACAATCACTTCTTGTCAACTTCAGCTCATTATCTAGGAAGTTGGCCGAGAGACTCCCTTCCAGTACCTTAGAGCTTGCATGCCCTAATGGCAACTTCTTCACACTTGACGACAAGTTCACATCATTGGCTTTCGATTAGGTGATTTCACAGGTGTATGACTTGAGTTCCTTTATTCCCATTTTGTGGATTGTGCTTCTGATACCTTGAGAGCCATTGTCACTATTGGTGGTTTCTCTCATGTTTGTTAACGATCCACATCATTGACTAGTAAGCAAGCAACTTTCTAGCATGTTCGACTTCAACACATTTATTCACATTTTAGAATTTGTACTTTGATCATGTTGTGTTGGAGCACAAGACCCTGGGCTCAGATTACAAAAGTCTAGGTTGCAAGGTGATGTCACATGATCATACACGTCTCTTTCAGATGGATGGTTACGACCATACCATGAGTTGTTATATGTGATCCTTCTCATTATTGGATGGTTGTGACCATACCTTGGGTTCGATATGATACTATTTATTGGATGGATGCACCCATGCCTTGGATCCATTTACATGATCTTTCTCTGGATGGCTGCACCCATACCATGATTCATGTATCATTTATCAGGGTTTTCAGTAATGTATATGTCTCTATGCTTGCTTGCAAGTTTTCCAACGACGGACTCCGGTTCCTTGCATCTACTTGTAAAGATTTTCACCCCTCACTCTTGTTCAACCTTCATGCTTTAGGGGGCATATTTTACACAGCATTTTGTCACTGTCCCTGTACTCCTTGTTCCACGACCCTAGAGGACCTCTACAGTGAACCCTACATACTGTCCCATCATGAAGAGACTCCCATTATGTCCCTCTTAATGGGTAGAACAATTCCCTTTTGCGTCGTTTCCCAAGAATAATCCTTTTACCCCAGTTTACAAGACTGACGCTAATGACCTATTCCCTCCTTGCACCGATTTGCAAATATTGAAACCATGACTAGTGTCGTGCATCATAACTAAGCCTTTTCTTAATAGCGTTGATCCTATTTGGCAAGTTTTTTTAATATGGAGTCGAAGCTTCTAGGTTTAGAAGCTTCGTAATGGAAGTCTAGTAAATGGTTGGGCTGGATGGAGCCAAGGAGTTTAGTTTGGGCTCCTTTCCCCTGTTAAGATGGAATAAACCCAAGAGATAAGGCCTCTCCCATGATAAGAGGAACCATCTCCCCTCCATCAAAGCTATATAAACTCCTCCTTTTCTAAGCTAAACTAGTCTTAGTCTTAGTATTTTTGGAGCTTGAATAATCAGTAAGACATCTATAGGTTGTAGCTCTCTAGTTTATGTTTAAGGGAGAATAGTGTGTTTGGTTTGGTTTGAGACTAAAGGGAAGAAGCCTTAAAACTTCCATTGTTGGAGCTATCCATGAGATGCTCACAAAAGTGTAGAAACCTGGATATGCCAGGGGAGACTAGAAACGTCAAGGCATTGGTTGTAATCTCTTTCTAAACTTATATGAATACAAATATTGATTTATTTCCTACATTAAAGTGCTATCTTACATTTGATGGATTCATGTTCCTTAACCTATTAAGTAGGCTAAATGCAATTTGTATGCTATCACGTCTGTTTTTGTTATTTGTCTGCTTTTTTTGGGTATTCGAAGGAAGGAAACAAAAAGTAGCTGGAGTAAGGGAGCAGGATCATCATTGAGTGGAATAGCATTCTAAGAGGTAGGCCCTCTTATTTGATTCTAGCTTAAGGAAGTTTTCCATAGATTGTTTGTTTGTGGCTAGACCTGCTCTCTTGGACTAGAGGAATTGTCTGTGTCTTCACCAAGAATTTACCTTCACTACACAATGCTGATGATGATGTTGCTTGTACTTGGAGTTGAGCTTATCCAAGATTTCATGCACCTGATGGAAAATGCATTGGATGCGTTCAATAAGTCGGGTTATTTTATCACCCTATGACTATACATGTGCATATTTTTTCTGTGTAGTTGCATGAGGCATGACAATATAAATCATACACAATGGTTGAAATCCCAGACCCATTTGAAATGGACTATGGCCAGTCGAGCTATGGAGAGCCATGTTATATCTATGCTACACATAAGGAAGGCTCTCATCCTAGGTTCATGGATTCCTGGTGTCCACTCATGTCTAGAGGCTCGTCCAGAATGTGATTAGGAACTTCCTATCCTGATTTGATATAATGGTTTGTGGGATCCAAAAATGTACCCCTAATCGTTCAAAGAAGAGCTTGGTAGTGTCATATGCTATGATACTCTTCTTGCAATCTGCCAATATAGACATCTTAGAAAATTTATCCACAACCAAAAATACATAGTCATTACCATGCTTGCTAGAAGGGAGGCCTGACAGATAGTCCATGGAGATGGATCCCCAGGGCTGGTTAGGAGTATGAAAAGGAGTGTATAGGCCTTGCTTCTTGATGGTTGGCTTTGCGATGGAACTGACAGTGCAAGATATGATATATTTTCAAACTTCCTATCAAAGTTTTGGCCAATAAAAATGATTTTGTAGTATGACCATAGTGTTATCCATAGTAAAGTGTCCTGCGACCCCATTGTACTGCACCTCCCAAATCAACTTGGCACGCTTTCTTGAAGGAACATAATGGTGTCCCAAGTAGTATAATAATATGTCTTGGAGGTGGAAATATGGAACCTGCTTTCCAACCACTATCATTTGGTATGTGGTGGTAAACTCTAGATCATTTTTGTACAACTGCGGCCATCCATAGGTATTTTGGCATCAAGAGTTGAGAACAGTAGTTAGTGCTACAAATGGGGGCTAACTAAGACAATATACAACATGATTGGTGCCTCCCTTATTGTATTTAATATTCAAGTGGAATTTTTTCATATATGTAGACCACGTCTAATGTTGATCGTTCTGCAGCTTCCCTTATGTTTGAAAAAATTTAAGATATCGGTGATATGTGTGTATGACTGTCTCCTTCCCTAGAATGTAATGTTTCCCTTGTCGACACGCTTGCATGATAGAATACATCTCTTTATAATAGGTGGGGTATTTTCGAATTGTATCAGAAAGTGTCTCATTGTGACAAGCCACCAGATGCCCTTGCTGGGTGAGAACTACACCAATAACATAGTTGGAGTTGTCTGTCTCAATTTCAAATGGTTGTTGTAGGTCTGGCATTGTGAGTACATGCGCAAAGTAGAGGCAGTGCTTCAGCTCAATGAACACCTTTTTTTTGGACTTGATCAAGAAAATATTTTCTTTTGCTCTGCCCTTGGTGACCTAACTCAAAGGCTATGTGATATGAGAGAATCCCAACACGAACCTCCGATAAAAATTGGCAAGATGTAAAAAGTTGCAAATATTTGTTAGAGTGGTCAGGGCTGGCTAATCTTAGATAACTTGGGTCTTAGCTGGATTTGTATGAATTCCTTGCTCATCAATGGTGTAGCCAAAATAGTAGACCTAGATCACACCTGTTATATGGAATTTTCATCTACAGATAAACACATTTTCCCTAGGTGCATGACTACACCTAGAACAATAGAAAGACAGTAGTTTAACCTTTTCTTATAGAAGATAGATGAGATGGAGGAAATTACTTGTAGTCTTTCGCTTCCTAGATGTCTTTTGAATCACTCCTGTTGCTCACACTTGAACTATATCCGCTCAAAAGGTACCTGTGTCAAGAGAAACAGAAACAAGGAACGATCAAAGCATACATGATCTATCTACTATAAAACAAATGAATCAAATACATTAAAACACATAGTCATCACATATACTAACAATCATATTAGAAAATGAATAAGGTCTTTATTAATGTAGAAGGAAGAGTATCACCCAATACAGTGCAATCTTGTGCCACTCCTCCAGCTTCAGTCCAACCCTCGCCACATCAAAAGCACACAAATCCAGCAACGTAACATTGCTTAACATAAACTCAATTCTCAAACCAACAGAATTTCGTTACAAACTTCATATTCTAGCCCCTTCATCACTATGATAAGTGCTCAATTTATAGGAAATGGAGGTGTTTTTTTCATAAATGAGGGTATTGAAGGCCTTCCAAACTTGGATTTAGTTTCCATGGAGCAAGGTATGAGAGGATATGAGGTTAATGGATCCCTAGCCCATCCAATTTGGAGCTCATAGGAGGCGATAAGAGATGGGATCCTTCTAGAATCGTCTAGAATGAAGGAATATTCCCAGAACCCTATGCAAATTTCACTCAATTTTGCCCAACGCAGGTCAAAGAGGGCCTCAGTGCACTGCAATGCAGGCCATAGTGGGCTTGCGTAATTTGCAGTGCACTGTCTCAAGGCTTGGGCTACACTGGTGTCCCAAGGAAGAATTTTAGGAAGGCTTCATGCTAGGAAACTTTCGTAGAAGGAAGCATTCAATCAGTTGACTTGTCTAGGGCATGTAACAATTGAATTAGGGTTTGATGAGCCCTAAAAGTACTTATCTGAATGTCGAGAGTGATGTGCCAAAATAGACCTGTAGCAGTTGCCCCCTAAATCACGAAGTCAAAAATGATAATGTCGAGTGATATGCTTTACAATGTGACGAAGAGGAACTAAAGCGGACGGTGACTGGCATCGATTACAATACATAACATCACGATATTTTGGATTTTTCATGTATTTTTGAGGGAAGGCATACCCATACTCAACATACAAACTTTTCATTACATGTACATAAATAGTACATGTAACATACCCATGATAGAATGACTATCCGTGTAAAACCATTGTACAAATGATTTAGTACATGCCTGAAATCGTAGTTTGGATGGATGAAACTAGATCTGGGGTTTTCTATCTCGTCCAATTGTTTGCTCAAGTACGAGTCTAACCATGTGAATATGTGATCTGAAGTCAAACATGGGAAGACACCGTTTGATTACTAGCTAATGATGTAAGCCATTATTAGAACAAGAGAGATCATTGATAATGATAAGGATTTTAAAAGTATTGCAGTACATTCTGCATGGTGTGAATAAATGTTTTGATGTCGAACACCATACAAATTCTTTCGGTTGAAGGTCAGTGATGTAAACCTGTCACCGGAAGCAAGAAAATTTCCATTGATGTATGCAAGCCCCAAGGTATTGAAAGGGTGTTTCTAAGTCAACTTCTTGGATAATGTGCTGATGTCAGCAAGGAGCGACTCATCGCAAGAGGGCCTTGATGTATCCCACATCAAAGACACGAAATGAGTGTAATGATTTTGGAGACGGAATGTGACTAATGACATAAGGTTCAGGAATGGCAGTCATGAAAATGAAGCTTTATGAGTATTGCAAAGGATGAAGTTTTACTGAGTGACTTCTCTTGAACATGTTGGCGAAACTGAATGAATTAGAAGCATTGACCCAAAACCAAAGTGATGGATGGTGTGATAGATCGTAGGTATGATAACCATCAAGTAGATAACCCAACCCAAATAGTCATGCATATGAAGTGAAAGTGTCATCTTCAAGAGCTACTTGCTACCATAAAGTGATTTATCCATTTTCCCATATTCCCCAGTCATTGCTGACCAGTACCTCTTTATTTTTTTAACAAGATTGAGGAGGATGACATATGCTTGTAGTATAATTCCACCCTTCGGGTGAATCCATTGCTATGTGATGTTTTAACGAGCCTAGCAAAGGTGAAACTCGGTCTTGTCATGATGGACAAGTTTGTCGCTATTTGATGTTTTAATGAGTTTAATGACAATGAGAACTTGGTCCTTTTCATGTTTAGAGAGTTTGAAAAGGAAAACTCCACAAGTTCTTTTTCATAAATTTGTCTCTCAAGTCCAAAAAAGCATAAAATAATACAAGAGAGAACCTATTGACCATGTTCGATCAATGTATTCCTTTTTTGTAAGTAATCTATCTCAGTCCAGAAGAGGGTTAAACTTGTACTGAGTAGATTTTGTTTCCAATCCATTTACAAGCTGAAAATACAAGTGCCCATCAATATTTTTGCATTTAAAGAGTCGGAAAAGAGCTTGAAAGCAGACCCCCTATTTTTATTTTCTTTTAACGAGTTGAAAAAGGAAAATACTCAGTGATCCTTTCATTTTTTACGAGTCAGAAAAGATCTTAAAGAGGAATCCACTTAGAGGGATGAGTGGTTTCTAGGATAGCAATTGGTTCCAGTGATGTTGGAACTTCTCAAAACATGTTGATTTATGTGAAGAGGCTGGCTAATAAGACCACTCATTGCAACTATTCCTGAAAATGGGTAAAACAACTAAGTGAAAGCGTATGATCAGCCAAGCAGATAATGACGATGGAAGGAGAAATACCAAGGCTCATATGACGAAAGAGGCTGATAGAATGGCAATCAAAAGGGTTAAAAATGGAGACGGGTTCATTTTTACACAAGCTTAAACCATAGGGAACTATGCTTGGATTCGGTTTCATGTTTACATAAGCTTGAAACGAAAAAATATGCTTGGATTCAGTTTCATTTTTACACAAGCTTGAAATGAAAAACTATGCATGGATTCAGTTTCATGTTTACATGCCCCCAGCATGATGACTCGATTCTAGGTGCATGCCCCCCAAGTTTCATTACATTCACCTAATTAGACTACTTGTGGTTATCAGGTGGATGGAATGAAGGTTCATTTACAAGATCAAGTGAAACAATCGACTAGATTTTACGAGATCTAATCAAAGACTCGAATTGGAACTTTGTGCCTGAGGACCTTGTTTCATTTTTTAATGAGCTTGACACAAGACAAGGAACCCTGCTATGATTCCTTGTTTCATTTTTGAACAAGCTTGACACAAGACAAGTAACTATGCTCTGGTACTTGTTTCATTTTTTAATGAGGTTGACACAGTAAAATAACTATCCTCATATTCCTTGTTTCATTTTTTAATGAGGTTGACACAGTAAAATAACTATCCTCATATTCCTTGTTTCATTTTTTAATGAGGTTGACACAAGACTAGGAAATATCCTCATATTCCTTGTTTCATTTTTTAACGAGGTTGACACAAGCCAGGAAATATCCTCACGATTCCTTGATCACGATCCATAAGAGGTCATGACTTCCAAGAGATTCTCATCAAATGGGAGAAAAATGCTCTGGAAGGGATATGTAGCAAGGAATCCATTAAAGAGATCTGGTTCTAATGCCCCCAGTACATAATGCACAACATCACAGAATTGATCTTCAGTTGATGTAGGCATGGAATAGGTTGCCACATAATTTACCCATGGTGTGGAAGATACCATTGGGACAAAAAAGGACCATTTAGGGAAGATGGTTGACTAGAAGCCATATTTGGATTGGGAAATGAAAGCTAGTCAACGGTGACAATTTTGCCTTCATGCGAGAAATACATCACTCGAAAGAGTGTTGAAACAATAGCTCCCATGTCATAAACATAGGTGTACCCAAGAAGTAAATTTTAATCTAAAGGGCCTGGGACTACCATCACATTGAGATAAACAATCTTCCCTCCCAAAGTAATAGGCAACTAAGGAAGGATCCCTAATGGTTGACTATTTCCTCTATTAAAAGGCAACATATTCTGGGTAACAGGCACAAGTGGCGGCGAACCGAGCGCTTGCCAAGTAGTGGATGAAACAATACTCACAGATGCACCTTCATCTATAATAGTTCCAGATACAATCATATTATAAACATGTACTATGATCTGGAAAGGCACATAAGAAGGAAGACAACATCTTGCCAGTTGATTCCAATCAAAGGAAGTTCCCAGACTACTTGGAGGGGGTACCGTAAGTACAGGAAAATTACCCCCTTGAGTTACAAGAACGGGAGGATTTTCCTCCTGTTTTGATGAAACAGGAGGGTTGCCTCTGAGCTCATTAGAATTTGAAGAAATGAAAAGAACTTGAGTGGTATCATACTCACTCTCTACAGGAAAGGTACGATTAATTGAAGGTGAAATTGGGTCAACTATTTTCTCAACCTGTGATTAGTCAGGTATAGACTCATGGGATTCACATTCAGAGAGAGTGGGTTTGACCAACGGTTGATTTGGGTCAGTCCCTTCATCAACTAGTGAAGGATTAAGGGAGAGTCTCTTGTAACCAGATGGAAGTCGCTCCGGAGAAGCAGGATAGTTATCCAACATTTTATGGGCTTCATCCAGATAGGGACAAAGGTGAATGGGGTGATTCCCTTCGCATAACCTATAGGGAAACTTAATTTTACCCTTCTTTCCATGAACTTTAATACCAATAGTTGATGGTATGTCACCAGCATGATCTCCAGAAGTTGATGACACAGGATGATGTGAACGAGAAGACCTTTCTTCTAAGATCCAAGGAATACCAGAACAATTTTGAAGAATATGATCTCCCATACAAAGTTTGCAAGGATATCAAAGTTTGTGAGGCTTATCGGACGATTTCTCATCAGAAGTTGCATTCGAAGCAATGGTTGCTTGGTTTCCCCCCTGTTGAATTTTATTCTTCTTCTTATTCTTCCCTTTCTTCTTCTTCTTATCCACATGGTTACTAGTGTTAATACTTTCACCAGATGAAGAGGAAGAAGGGGAGGAAGAAACAACCAATGAAGAAGGTAAAGGGTCAACTTTAGGATTTGAGGAAGAGCTTGTCTATATAAAGCAAAGGAGATCATTTGGCTTAGGCATGCTTTTGGATTGAATATCTTAAGATCTGAAATATTGGGTTATTGTTTCAAAAGCTCGATCTATATGAAAGTGAAGTGGAAAGCGAATCTGTGAAGGGTGATCTCTCAAGCGATGCAACTGCGGAAGTGCGGAGGCGCCGCAGGAGACGCCGCAGGAGTCGCCGCAGGAGGGCGCCGCAGGAGTCGCCGCAGGAGTTGCCGCAGGAGACACCGTAGGAGGTGCCACAGGAGGCACTGCAGGAGGCGCCGCAGAAGGCGCCACAGGAGAAGTCGCAGAAGGCGCCACAGGAGACGCCACAGGAGGCGCCGCAGGAGACGCCATAGGAGGCGCCGCAGGAGGCGCCGTAGGAGACGCCGCAGAAGGTGCCACAGGAGACGCCGCAGAAGGCGCCACAGGAGACACCACAGAAGTCGCCGCAGGAGATGCCGCAGGAGACGTCACAGAAGTCACCGCAGGAGACGCCACAGGAGGCGCCGCAGGAGACGCCGCAGGAGGCACCGCAGGAGGCGCCATAGGAGGCGCCGCAGGAAACGCCGCAGGAGGTGCCACAGAAGGTGTTCTGGGTTTAGTTTTCTGTGATTGTGGATCTAGTTATCTGGGTGACTTACTGGTACTTGATGATCATTTGATGTTTATGGGTCCAGTATGAAAATTGGATGAAACATAGCCTTTCAGATTATGTGTTGTGCTTCAGTGTAACCAGTATGAAAATTGATGAAACATGGTACCTGGAGGAGAGAAGATTGTAGGCCAGCGCCTACGTACTAGTACTTAAGCTAGTACAAAAGCAAAGGGGAATCTTTGGAGAATTGTAGCAGGTAGCAGCCTGCGTACTAGTAAATGGATCGGCTAGTACAAGAGAAAAGGGGGGTGTAGCTCCC